>JAGTTH010004292.1:0-199924 GCA_022606485.1 Agraylea sexmaculata | reverse complement strand
ATTGATTGGCCAACAAAATTTAATTGTGTACCAATCTAAAAATATAACAGTCTGAAGATGAGAATAATTTACAGAAAAATCAAACACAATTACTATAAACCCATTCATTATGTTTCACTAATGTTATAAACGTATTTATAATTTAAAGTTTTCCATTTCTTTTTCCTACTTATTTTGTTCATATTGTTATAAAAAAGCTTACTACGTCAGAATCATAAAGTGTGTAATAACTTATTATCTTATAAATTCTAATTTCCGTTCATGAAAATATTTATTAGTAATGTATCGTTGCATAAAGCATTTTAAATGAAATGTAGCCCCTGAAGGTAGGCAAACAGAATAACGGCATCGTTTGCATTTTGATATGAAACATATTTGTGATTGTGCAATCGATATTAACGCGAGAAATCAAGTTTTTTCACATCAGAATCATGATGGGTCGTATGGTTATAAGAAAAACTAATGCTTTTTAAAGTGGAATAGAAAAAATATGATTGATTGGCCAACAAAATTTAATTGTGTACCAATCTACAAATATAACAGTCTGAAGATGAGAATAATTTACAGAAAAATCAAACACAATTACTATAAACCCATTCATTATGTTTCACTAATGTTATAAACGTATTTATAATTTAAAGTTTTCCATTTCTTTTTCCTACTTATTTTGTTCATATTGTTATAAAAAAGCTTACTACGTCAGAATCATAAAGTGTGTAATAACTTATTATCTTATAAATTCTAATTTCCGTTCATGAAAATATTTATTAGTAATGTATTGTTGCATAAAGCATTTTAAATGAAATGTAGCCCCTGAAAGTAGGCAAACAGAATAACAGCATCGTTTGCATTTTGATATGAAACATATTTGTGATTGTGCAATCGATATTAACGCGGGAAACGTTAAGTTGGCTTTAATCATATCAAATATCATATCGTCAAGATAATGTTGGTGGCCCTGAAAAGGGCCTTTTTGCGCAAAAGGTAATCGAGCGTGTGAGCGAGGAGTCGATGGTCTGATCCGAGCAGAAAGAAGGTCGGAAGCGTCTTATGCTCTCTCGCCGCGGATTCTCCTGGCGAGCTGGATGTCCTTGGGCATGATGGTGACGCGTTTGGCGTGGATGGCGCACAAGTTTGTGTCTTCGAAGAGACCGACGAGGTAAGCCTCGCTGGCTTCCTGGAGGGCCATGACGGCGGAGCTCTGGAAGCGGAGGTCGGTCTTGAAGTCCTGAGCGATCTCTCTGACGAGACGCTGGAAGGGAAGCTTGCGGATCAGAAGCTCGGTAGACTTTTGGTAACGACGGATCTCCCTGAGGGCGACAGTGCCGGGCCTGTAACGATGAGGCTTCTTCACTCCTCCGGTGGCCGGAGCGCTTTTGCGAGCTGCCTTGGTGGCCAGCTGCTTCCTGGGGGCCTTGCCTCCGGTGGACTTGCGGGCGGTCTGCTTAGTACGGGCCATTGCTTCAGAGATGAGACGAGATGAGATCGGAGAGAATCAGAACGAGGGATCGACGAGCGAGGTGCCAATGTACGAATGTGCGATCCCCGCCGAGTCTCCATATATTTATAACAATATGGGTTCACGATAGTCGCACCTGCACACAAACACGGTGCAGACAGAAACGGTCCTTATGTGGTAGGGGCGAGCGGTCGAAAGTGTCGAAAGTCGGCGAGCGTGGCGTGTATTGTGTCGATCGCACTGTGGTGGGGCGAACAGTATTTTAAGAGCGTGTTTCGAGAAGGACACTCACCACATTTCAGTCGTTCGCACTGAGAGCTTAACACTCGTTTATCCTTCGATAACTGATTCTGAGACAAGATGACCGGACGCGGAAAGGGAGGCAAGGGTCTGGGAAAGGGTGGCGCCAAGCGTCACAGGAAGGTGCTCCGCGATAACATCCAGGGTATCACCAAGCCCGCCATCAGGCGTCTGGCCAGAAGAGGAGGCGTCAAGCGTATATCCGGGCTGATCTACGAGGAGACTCGCGGTGTCCTGAAGGTGTTCTTGGAGAACGTGATCAGAGATGCTGTCACATACACCGAGCACGCCAAGAGGAAGACCGTCACCGCCATGGACGTAGTGTACGCCCTCAAGAGGCAGGGCCGCACTCTCTACGGTTTCGGAGGTTAAATAATATTATACAACAACAGATAATATTATGTATGTACATACCTACCATCCACTCCGGCCATTCGTGGTGAAACAACACACACATGCACACATACACATATAAACAACGGCCCTTTTCAGGGCCACCACACTGATAATGCACGTTCATTATGAAATGATTACTTATGTTTATCAGCTTTAGTCATTGCTTGCTTGCTGCTCTATACCATCACTTTACCAGTACTTTCTGATCAGATTCTTATTAGAATGTGTTCTATTCGAATATATAATATGGCATTTAGTTGGTGATCGATCGATTGTACATTTAGCATATAATTTGAATAAAACATAAGGTACAACATAGTTATATGGAACCACTATGTCATTATGGGGGGAAATTAAATCTATAAGAAGTAAAGGGTAGCTCAGTATTCAAATACCTATAGTGCAATATTTAAGGGTAGCATAATATTGAAGGATAGCACAATCTTGATAGATAGTATAATATAGAAGTATAGTGCAATTTTAAGGGTAACACAATCTTGAAGTATAGCGCAATCTTGAAGTATAGCACAATGTTGAAGTATAGTGCAATCTTGAAGTATAGTGCAATGTTGGAGTATAGTGCAATTTTAAGGGTAACACAATCTTGAAGTATAGCGCAATCTTGAAGTATTGTGCAATCTTGAAGTATAGTGCAATTTTAAGGGTAACGAAATCTTGAAGTATAGTGCAATTTTAAGGGTAACGCAATCTTTGAGTATAGTGCAATTTTAAGGGTAACACAATCTTGAAGTATAGCGCAATCTTGAAGTATAGCGCAATCTTGAAGTATAGCGCAATCTTGAAGTATAGCGCAATCTTGAAGTATAGCACAATGTTGAAGTATAGTGCAATCTTCAAGTTTAGTGCAATCTTGATGTTTAGTGCAATTAAGAAGTATAGTGCAATCTTGGAGTATAGATACTTAAAAATCATCATCTTCTCACAATGAACAATAATAAATATAATTCAATAATATGTATGAACCTGGCTACTTTGCGCAATGACAGTCATAATACACATTGTACATAATATATTATTTCAGGCAGACAGTGTCTCCCGTACAGAGGATCATTATTTATATTGTATTCTCCTATAATGCACACACACACTTACTTGTTTAAATGTCTAGCCATATTATTATTTACAGACAATAGCGACATATGTATGTATGTATTAGAGGTACACAATATCAGACTATGCTTTGTGAAATACACATTGTCTGGCTTTCGATGTTGTCTTTTTTATTTGGATTTAGTCGACACACGTGCTGGTGAAATTGTAAAAGTAAACAATACATTTGTTATAATAAAATAATGTAAGGAGGATCATTTCGAATATCGCTATAATATAGACGTGGTGGCCCTGAAAAGGGCCGTTGTTGGAGAATGATGAGCGTAAGTGAGTGATTACTTGGAGCTGGTGTACTTGGTGACGGCCTTGGTGCCTTCGGAGACGGCGTGCTTGGCCAATTCTCCGGGCAAGAGAAGCCTGACGGCAGTCTGGATCTCCCTGCTGGTGATGGTCGATCTCTTGTTGTAGTGGGCGAGGCGGGAGGCTTCGGCGGCGATGCGTTCGAAGATGTCGTTCACGAAGCTGTTCATGATGCTCATCGCCTTGCTGGAGATTCCGGTGTCGGGGTGCACTTGTTTCAGCACTTTGTAGATGTAGATGGCGTAAGATTCTTTCCTCTTGCGCTTGTTCTTCTTCTTGTCGGTCTTCGAGATGTTCTTTTGGGCCTTGCCGGACTTCTTGGCCGCTTTGCCGCTGGTTTTGGGTGCCATTTTGTAGATTAACGAGTCGAGTACTTGTACTTACTGGTCGATCGATGGTGGTTGCCGTGAAAATTTCGCCTTTTCTCGCTTCTCGATGCTCACGCTACACACATTTTCCCCGTACCGTCCAATAGTAAGAGCCCTCGGGATCCCCTCTTTGTATTCTATAGATTATGTTGTGTACACAATAATATTATGTATTTGATAATCACGTGACGTGCGCCATCTGGATTTCCCCACTATTAAAGCGTCCATCGTCTGCGGCCATCATCACTACACATCGAGATCTCTCGCTTCGAGTATCGATCGTATCTGTATACAACACAACAAACAATCTAACGATGTCTGGACGCGGTAAAGGAGGCAAAGTGAAGGGAAAGGCGAAGTCCCGCTCCAACAGGGCCGGTCTGCAGTTTCCCGTGGGACGTATCCATCGTCTGTTGCGCAAAGGAAACTATGCGGAACGCGTCGGGGCCGGTGCACCGGTCTACTTGGCTGCCGTGATGGAATATCTGGCCGCCGAAGTGTTGGAGTTGGCCGGTAACGCCGCCCGCGACAACAAGAAGACCAGGATCATCCCCCGTCATCTGCAATTGGCCATCCGCAACGACGAAGAGTTGAACAAATTACTCTCCGGAGTCACCATCGCCCAGGGAGGAGTCCTGCCCAACATCCAGGCCGTCCTCTTGCCCAAGAAGACCGAGAAGAAGGCATAAATTATACATCATCATCGATTATTACAACTATCACGACACCGACCGATCCACATAATCGAGCAAAAGGCCCTTTTCAGGGCCATCATCCTGTTCAGTCACGATTGTATAGAAATGATGATTGACTGCACTACCTTCATACGTCGTATATATTTATTTTGTAATATGTACGTTAAATATAATCCTCGTAAAAGTCAAATGTTGGTATGTAGCTAAACTTATAGTGCAATAGCTATTAGAATTTTCAGTTTTCAGGAAATTTGAGCATATCTTTAAACGGCTCGCCTGTAAAATTGCATTTTTGCACATACGATATTATACACTGGAGCAGTCAATATTTTCCACGTCAAAGTCAAATTAGCCATTTAAATATTTTTTTGCGCTTAAGCAAAAGTTTGGAAATTCGGGCATTTTCAGTATGAAAGTGGATTTTCTTTGATAAATATGCACATTGGCCAAAAATAATAATTTAATTATTAGATGCGATATAATTAAAATAACTATGGTTTATCAAAATATTTGTATGTAAATATAACATAAAAAATAAGAAAGCAATCATTTCTATGGTGAAATTCGTGGTGAATATTTTGGCGGCCCTGAAAAGGGCCCTTGCGATCTTAACTTTGCGTGAGTGGGTGGGTGTTTTTTGTTGTTGAAAAGCAAAAAAAAACATATTTTTTACTTTTTGGCCGAAGCAGCTTTTTTGGCCGGAGCTTTTTTCGCTGCTGGTGCCTTTTTGGCCTTGGGAGCTTTAGGTTTGGTGGGTGGTTTTGCGGTTTTCTTGGCCTTGGCTGGAGATTTTGGTTTGGCCGATTTCTTTGCTTTGGGGGTGGCCGGAGCCTTCTTAGCTTTGGGGGCGGCCGCCGCCTTCTTCACCTTCTTGACGGCCTCTTTCTTGGGGGCTTTCTTCGCGGGAGATTTAGGCTTGGCGACTTTCTTGACACCGCCCCCGGAAGCTTTCGACTCTAGCTTGAAACTGCCGCTGGCCCCTTTGCCCTTGGTCTGCACGAGGACTCCCTTGGTGACGGCGCTCTTCAAGTATTTTCTGATGAAAGGTGCCAATTTGTCAGCGTCGACCTTGTAGTTGGCGGCGATGTACTTCTTGATGGCTTGGAGGGAAGATCCGCCACGTTCCTTCAATTCCTTGATGGCGTTGTTCACCATGACGGACGTCTGGGGGTGGGTGGATTTTGCCGCCACCTTTTTCGCTTTCGGCTTGGCTGGAGACTTGCCCTTTTTGGGGGTCGAAGGAGCCGCCGCCGCCGGAGCTGCTGCTGTGTCGGCCATTTTTCTATACGGAGACTTGCTTTACGTACGACGCAAACTGAGAGAATGAATGTGAACACGGAATACCTGATGACTTTATATATGGACACAGAATCGAGCCGCAGCGTGGTCGTGTCGTTTACAATGTGGTTGATGTATCACTACTTCTATATATTCAATTTATCAAAAAATCATATTTGTGTAATATAATTTCAACCGTAGATAGTAAACAATTAAGCAGGACTAGTAGTTTTATTGATTGTGCAATCGTGGAAATCAACATGTTTTTTCACATCAGAATCATGATGGGTCGTATTGCTATAAGAAAAACTAATGATTTTTAAAGTGGAACAGAAAATTTATCTTTGATTTTCTAACAAAATTTAATTAATGTGAAATTTTTTATGAAGCAGCCGATGCTGCTGAGCAATTGAGAGATTTTTACAAATACATAGCTTCGCCTCTTTTGTCCAATATTACTTACACATATCCCAAAGACCAAGTATGAATAACCAGTTTGTTTACTCACACAATTTATTAAATTCTATATATATTTCAGGTGGATGAGGAGAGTATATCTAAATTTGATTAACACATTTATTTCCGTGATTCGGAATTAGTATTGATTGGAAAAATTAACACTGAAAAATTGACCGATACAATCAAAGTAAATGGTTATGGACACGATGGACCCATTGATTTCATCCCTCTTGTGGTATTTTTCTTCAATTAATCATTTATGAAAAAATCATATCCGTGTAATGCAATTTCAACCGTAGATAGTAAAGATTTAAGCAGGACTAGTAGTTTTATTGATTGTGCAATCGGGGAAATCATCAGGTTTTTCACATCAGAATCGTGATGGGTCGTATTGTTATAAGAAAAACTAATGCTTTTTAAAGTGGAACAGAAAAATTATCATTGATTGGCCAAAAAAATTTAATTGTTTACCAATTTACAAATATAACAGTCTAGAAGATGAGAATAAACTACAGAAAAATCATACATAATTACTATAAACAAATTCATTATGTTTCACTAATATTATAAACGAATTACAATTTAAAGTTTTCCATTTCTTTTTCCTAGTTATTTTGTTAATATTGTTATAAAAGAAGCTTACTACGTCAGAATCATAAAGTGTGTTTTAACTTATTATCTTATAAATTCTAATTTCCGTTCATGAAAATATTTATTAGTAATGTATCGTTGCATAAAGCATTTTAAATGAAATGTAGCCCCTGAAGGTAGGCAAACAGAATAACGGCATCGTTTGCATTTTGATATGAAACATATTTGTGATTGTGCAATCGATATTAACGCGAGAAATCAAGTTTTTTCACATCAGAATCATGATGGGTCGTATGGTTATAAGAAAAACTAATGCTTTTTAAAGTGGAATAGAAAAAATATGATTGATTGGCCAACAAAATTTAATTGTGTACCAATCTACAAATATAACAGTCTGAAGATGAGAATAATTTACAGAAAAATCAAACACAATTACTATAAACCCATTCATTATGTTTCACTAATGTTATAAACGTATTTATAATTTAAAGTTTTCCATTTCTTTTTCCTACTTATTTTGTTCATATTGTTATAAAAAAGCTTACTACGTCAGAATCATAAAGTGTGTAATAACTTATTATCTTATAAATTCTAATTTCCGTTCATGAAAATATTTATTAGTAATGTATTGTTGCATAAAGCATTTTAAATGAAATGTAGCCCCTGAAAGTAGGCAAACAGAATAACAGCATCGTTTGCATTTTGATATGAAACATATTTGTGATTGTGCAATCGATATTAACGCGGGAAACGTTAAGTTGGCTTTAATCATATCAAATATCATATCGTCAAGATAATGTTGGTGGCCCTGAAAAGGGCCTTTTTGCGCAAAAGGTAATCGAGCGTGTGAGCGAGGAGTCGATGGTCTGATCCGAGCAGAAAGAAGGTCGGAAGCGTCTTATGCTCTCTCGCCGCGGATTCTCCTGGCGAGCTGGATGTCCTTGGGCATGATGGTGACGCGTTTGGCGTGGATGGCGCACAAGTTTGTGTCTTCGAAGAGACCGACGAGGTAAGCCTCGCTGGCTTCCTGGAGGGCCATGACGGCGGAGCTCTGGAAGCGGAGGTCGGTCTTGAAGTCCTGAGCGATCTCTCTGACGAGACGCTGGAAGGGAAGCTTGCGGATCAGAAGCTCGGTAGACTTTTGGTAACGACGGATCTCCCTGAGGGCGACAGTGCCGGGCCTGTAACGATGAGGCTTCTTCACTCCTCCGGTGGCCGGAGCGCTTTTGCGAGCTGCCTTGGTGGCCAGCTGCTTCCTGGGGGCCTTGCCTCCGGTGGACTTGCGGGCGGTCTGCTTAGTACGGGCCATTGCTTCAGAGATGAGACGAGATGAGATCGGAGAGAATCAGAACGAGGGATCGACGAGCGAGGTGCCAATGTACGAATGTGCGATCCCCGCCGAGTCTCCATATATTTATAACAATATGGGTTCACGATAGTCGCACCTGCACACAAACACGGTGCAGACAGAAACGGTCCTTATGTGGTAGGGGCGAGCGGTCGAAAGTGTCGAAAGTCGGCGAGCGTGGCGTGTATTGTGTCGATCGCACTGTGGTGGGGCGAACAGTATTTTAAGAGCGTGTTTCGAGAAGGACACTCACCACATTTCAGTCGTTCGCACTGAGAGCTTAACACTCGTTTATCCTTCGATAACTGATTCTGAGACAAGATGACCGGACGCGGAAAGGGAGGCAAGGGTCTGGGAAAGGGTGGCGCCAAGCGTCACAGGAAGGTGCTCCGCGATAACATCCAGGGTATCACCAAGCCCGCCATCAGGCGTCTGGCCAGAAGAGGAGGCGTCAAGCGTATATCCGGGCTGATCTACGAGGAGACTCGCGGTGTCCTGAAGGTGTTCTTGGAGAACGTGATCAGAGATGCTGTCACATACACCGAGCACGCCAAGAGGAAGACCGTCACCGCCATGGACGTAGTGTACGCCCTCAAGAGGCAGGGCCGCACTCTCTACGGTTTCGGAGGTTAAATAATATTATACAACAACAGATAATATTATGTATGTACATACCTACCATCCACTCCGGCCATTCGTGGTGAAACAACACACACATGCACACATACACATATAAACAACGGCCCTTTTCAGGGCCACCACACTGATAATGCACGTTCATTATGAAATGATTACTTATGTTTATCAGCTTTAGTCATTGCTTGCTTGCTGCTCTATACCATCACTTTACCAGTACTTTCTGATCAGATTCTTATTAGAATGTGTTCTATTCGAATATATAATATGGCATTTAGTTGGTGATCGATCGATTGTACATTTAGCATATAATTTGAATAAAACATAAGGTACAACATAGTTATATGGAACCACTATGTCATTATGGGGGGAAATTAAATCTATAAGAAGTAAAGGGTAGCTCAGTATTCAAATACCTATAGTGCAATATTTAAGGGTAGCATAATATTGAAGGATAGCACAATCTTGATAGATAGTATAATATAGAAGTATAGTGCAATTTTAAGGGTAACACAATCTTGAAGTATAAGAAGGTGCAATCTTGAAGTATAGTGCAATGTTGGAGTATAGTGCAATTTTAAGGGTAACACAATCTTGAAGTATAGCGCAATCTTGAAGTATAGTGCAATCTTGAAGTATAGTGCAATCTTGTTGGAGTATAGTGCAATTTTAAGGGTAACACAATCTTGAAGTATAGCGCAATCTTGAAGTATTGTGCAATCTTGAAGTATAGTGCAATTTTAAGGGCAATCTTGTATAGTGTAATAGCACAATGTTGAAGTATAGTGCAATCTTCAAGTTTAGTGCAATCTTGATGTTTAGTGCAATTAAGAAGTATAGTGCAATCTTGGAGTATAGATACTTAAAAATCATCATCTTCTCACAATGAACAATAATAAATATAATTCAATAATATGTATGAACCTGGCTACTTTGCGCAATGACAGTCATAATACACATTGTACATAATATATTATTTCAGGCAGACAGTGTCTCCCGTACAGAGGATCATTATTTATATTGTATTCTCCTATAATGCACACACACACTTACTTGTTTAAATGTCTAGCCATATTATTATTTACAGACAATAGCGACATATGTATGTATGTATTAGAGGTACACAATATCAGACTATGCTTTGTGAAATACACATTGTCTGGCTTTCGATGTTGTCTTTTTTATTTGGATTTAGTCGACACACGTGCTGGTGAAATTGTAAAAGTAAACAATACATTTGTTATAATAAAATAATGTAAGGAGGATCATTTCGAATATCGCTATAATATAGACGTGGTGGCCCTGAAAAGGGCCGTTGTTGGAGAATGATGAGCGTAAGTGAGTGATTACTTGGAGCTGGTGTACTTGGTGACGGCCTTGGTGCCTTCGGAGACGGCGTGCTTGGCCAATTCTCCGGGCAAGAGAAGCCTGACGGCAGTCTGGATCTCCCTGCTGGTGATGGTCGATCTCTTGTTGTAGTGGGCGAGGCGGGAGGCTTCGGCGGCGATGCGTTCGAAGATGTCGTTCACGAAGCTGTTCATGATGCTCATCGCCTTGCTGGAGATTCCGGTGTCGGGGTGCACTTGTTTCAGCACTTTGTAGATGTAGATGGCGTAAGATTCTTTCCTCTTGCGCTTGTTCTTCTTCTTGTCGGTCTTCGAGATGTTCTTTTGGGCCTTGCCGGACTTCTTGGCCGCTTTGCCGCTGGTTTTGGGTGCCATTTTGTAGATTAACGAGTCGAGTACTTGTACTTACTGGTCGATCGATGGTGGTTGCCGTGAAAATTTCGCCTTTTCTCGCTTCTCGATGCTCACGCTACACACATTTTCCCCGTACCGTCCAATAGTAAGAGCCCTCGGGATCCCCTCTTTGTATTCTATAGATTATGTTGTGTACACAATAATATTATGTATTTGATAATCACGTGACGTGCGCCATCTGGATTTCCCCACTATTAAAGCGTCCATCGTCTGCGGCCATCATCACTACACATCGAGATCTCTCGCTTCGAGTATCGATCGTATCTGTATACAACACAACAAACAATCTAACGATGTCTGGACGCGGTAAAGGAGGCAAAGTGAAGGGAAAGGCGAAGTCCCGCTCCAACAGGGCCGGTCTGCAGTTTCCCGTGGGACGTATCCATCGTCTGTTGCGCAAAGGAAACTATGCGGAACGCGTCGGGGCCGGTGCACCGGTCTACTTGGCTGCCGTGATGGAATATCTGGCCGCCGAAGTGTTGGAGTTGGCCGGTAACGCCGCCCGCGACAACAAGAAGACCAGGATCATCCCCCGTCATCTGCAATTGGCCATCCGCAACGACGAAGAGTTGAACAAATTACTCTCCGGAGTCACCATCGCCCAGGGAGGAGTCCTGCCCAACATCCAGGCCGTCCTCTTGCCCAAGAAGACCGAGAAGAAGGCATAAATTATACATCATCATCGATTATTACAACTATCACGACATCGACCGATCCACATAATCGAGCAAAAGGCCCTTTTCAGGGCCATCATCCTGTTCAGTCACGATTGTATAGAAATGATGATTGACTGCACTACCTACATCATATATTTATTCAAATTATATTGTATAAACATTCTGCAACAGATAGAACTGATATGGTTATTAGAATTCAACTAGTTTATTCTTACATGCATATGCCTCGTTATGGGTGAGATGCTATTACAAGCTTGCTGTCGGTGCTCACATTTGTGTTGAGAAGACTGAATGTGCGGTACACGACTTAAGTTCTGTGAGTTGTTGCTATAGTTTTGAGTTATAAAGATGTCAAACTAACTATGTAATAATCATTTATATAATTATTACAAAGTACTTTAAAAATCAATCTTTATCTGTATCGACACAGTATTTTGCTGTCGAAATAAAAAAATCACTAAATTATCTTCCATTACTGGCCACTATTTAACTAATACATACAATATGTTAAGAATGAAAATTATGGTGAGAGGAAAACCAATAATGCACTTAACATTCTGTTTATGTGAAAAGCTGTGTAAAAGGTACTGAATATCGAAATGAGTGCACATCAGGCCGCAGATTAGACAATCTGTCCTATGTGGCTTGAATCTCATGAAGAGAATCGGATAAAATGCAGAAAGTGCAAGACTTGAGGTGATGAGGCTTGTGCAAACTTATATGAACTTATTTGCGATTGTTGACTTGTATTAATATTGAAATATTTGCTGGCCGCACTGGAGTAAAAAAATATTTAATTACGTGTTAGTTGAAATACGTACTATAATATTTTAAGGGTAGTTACATTTATATTATTCTTATATTCTATTATAAATTAATGCGGAATACATATATTCTCTATCTCCATTAAAATCTTACGATACGTTTAAATGTTAATATTTAGCTAAACCTAGCCATTATAAATAATCCTTTTTATGCTTTAGAAAAAGCTTAGATATTTGATCAATTGCAGTATAAATGTGAGTGTTCGTTGATTAATATTAACTTCTCCAACCATTTACTTCAGGCAAGATTGTTTAGAAATGATGATTACTTACGAATTGGATAAGTACATAATTACATACACATTTAAATATGAATCAAATATTTTAAGTAACACCATATCAGTGTCTTAGTTTAGGTTTTTACAATGCCTTCTATTTAGAAGGTGTCTGTTTCTGCCATCTTTATGTACTAAATCATAATTTTCCTCCCACAAAATGTGAGAAAAAATATTTTCATCACAACATTTAGAAATACCACGTACCGAATTAAGATATTACAAATACTAGAAGAATTCCCATAGAGTAAGGTTCTTTATTCTACCTGCAGATCGATTTTTTTAGATACCCTTAACCTGAGATATATATGAGGAAAACTATTTTTTTCCCAAAAATTTACAGGATCAGTGTTGACAACACTAGAAATTTTCCATTTAAGGAAGGCTAATATTTATTATATTGCATAAACGTTTGTGTTTATAATCATATGTAAGAACTCACATTATTAACTAAACTAGTTGTTATCTTGTAAATATTCAGTACTCGAATAAATATCAAATATTAAATAACTTTTGTCAAACCAAATAAAATAATAAACTTACCTCTCGGTGGTATTTCAAAATTGCCTCTTTATAGTTTATAAGCTTGTATGATCATAAAGTATGATGGGTTCTGCTGCAATAATTACAGGTATGTATTTAAAAAGAAATATCATATATTGTTAAGGTCTTAATGATCTTATTCCATATACATACGCTGTTTGCATAATAGTGATAGGAAGACAGATAGACAGGGTGGTTCGGGAGTGTCGGGATGTGAAACAGTATCTTAAAATATCCCAATATATTGAAAGTAAAGCAGACAATAATTATTCAATATTTTACTATAATTTCACAACCCCAATAAACACAAATGAGCTGTTTCAGAAAACATATTTCTTGTTAATTTGATTTACAAGCACAATACAATACCTTGAATTACTTCAATATTTTCACAAATTCAATGTTTAAAAATTTAAAAATATATCTTCACAAAATTATACACAAAGACAAAAGGTTCACATACAGAAGTTGTAGGACTAATTAAAAAGTATTTGATTTTTTCAATAATAATCATTATTACATGTTGAGAAAATCTTGCGTAACATATTTACATCGGTAGAAACTTTTGCATGCTATACAAAGCAATAAAAGGAAATAATTTTTTTGTGTGAAAAAATAGTAATAAAGAGAGCTCATATTTCTTTATAATTTCATTAAGGAAACTGATTCATGTATAATTTTTATTTACACTGGATTTATGTAAAAAAAAAGAGCAATGAGTAGTGAAATGACGTTTTATATATTTTTAATAAAAAAAAATTATATAAAAGGCCCCAACAGCAGCAGAAACCTTCATATATTTAATCAAATAGATCTTTAAAACAAATAACACAGAACTTTAGAACAATGCTTTTGTTTCAATAGTCCTTCACTTCCCTGGATTCATTTGTTTTGTGACACCACTCAACAAAGTCATCAATTAACACTGGCCAAGCTCCGTCAGCATCATAATTACTCATATTTTCATCTATGTGACTAGCGAAATCTAATAATAGGTTCCACGTGTCTTTGGGTATTGATCGCTTGTGATGTTCCTATAAAAAAATAAATAAAATAAATACATATCCAATATTAGACATCAATTTTATGCACAAAATAATAGTAAAGAAATTAGTTATCAGGAATAAATTATTGGTGGTAAAAGCGAATAAGGAGTTTTGACTGCATTGATAAAACTGACTAATTGCATCGTTTTTTACTTCAAAAGTTTGAGTGATTAGTTAGAAATATCTGTATACACTTTTATGAATTACTTTAATGATAAATATAACTAGATTAAAATAAACAAATAATTACCACTAAGAATTTGCACCATGCATCTAAGAATTTAAATCTTCCTTTAAGTACTATATTCCAGTATGCTATCGCCATATCTAAATCAAGCCCCTTTTGTCCGGGATTTTTCGCATAGTTGAAAGTGAAATGATAAAATTCTTTAAACTTCTGAGGATCTCTAATTTCATTCTCCAAAGTGGTGAGTTTATTTTTTAATTTGTCCACAGAATCTGTACCTAAGTCTGTCATCCCCACTGTAAACTCTTCGTGGGTGAATTCACATTGCACGGCAGCTTTACATTTCCATGCAATAATTAATACAAGAATCGATTCTGGACTCAGGTTTAAATCGTCGAGAAACTTCATCACTCCATCGGCAGTGATTTTGTCATGTTCTTGAGGATCCTTGTATTTGTGGAATAGCAATTCTAACTTCTTTCTTTCAACTGTTGCCTTCGCAGAATCTTTGAAATATGAGTCAGGATTTTGGAAATAATTGTCGATTGCCAAGTCAAGTTTCCAGTCATTTTGAGAAAGACAATATATCGCCGAGGTATCTGTTGTTTGTGTGAAAGCAACAAATTTTTTCACTTTATCTTTTTGTGATGACTTTAGTTTGTTCTGTAACAAAATGAGAATTTATATTACATCTAATCAAAATAATATGCTTTATTGTTTTTCCTCTGAAAATCAACACGCACATTTATAAATAAACAATTTGCCTTTTTTGTACCTATTACTGATAATGTGTACTCTAATCTTCTCAAGGAAGAAAAATGCAAAAATTATGACACCGACATGTTATGTTATATAAATTTGAGAAAATGCCTATTTACTGTGATTATTAAAAATTATACATTACAAAAGATAAACAAGAAAAAAATTATCAAAGTATTATTAGATAAAATAAATAAACATACAAAATAGTGTTTTTTGCAGTTATAAAGAGTCGGTTTCTTCAAACAGTGGGCTCCCCAAGTCGATAGTCTAATGTCAACAAGTGTAATCACTACGATACAAACGAATTGATTGCACAAAAATTAAACGATAACTTTCGAGTAAGCCAACTGTTTGAAGAAACTGACCTAAAAATTATTTTGCATCGAGTAACTTGTGAGATACCAATTTAAAGTCATAAAAACTATAAGTTGACAATAAATACAAATAGACTATTTTGGCAAATTCAATAGCTGATGATCACAATAACGACCTTTAAATGACACTGCAAATCTGTCAACGGACTATAAATACACTGGTTATTTATATTGATAGATATGAATGATATTCAAAGATTATACATATACAAAATTCTATTTTTATGGTCGGATAATAACATAACGAAATAAAATGATCACGCAAGATGGCAAAATCCCTATTAGGATATTAAATGAGGGTGTTCCCTTTCCGTTACTGTGATCTGGAGCATTGTTCAAATACAAAAACCAAGTAGGAGATTATTAAGTGTTAAGTGTGGAAATAGTAAGAGATCTTACGCTTGAAATACATCTACATTAATACAGAAACGTAATAGAATGAATTATCTGTTTTCGAAAATGAATCGGATGACAGATTGAATCGTATGGAAAAGGAGTCCAAGTGAACTGTCAGTGGTCAGCAAAGGAAATATAACAGTTTATTCAATAGTTTGGACGGTCACAAATCATCGAGACTATCATTATTATTATAAAGAACTAATCTAATAACAAATACCATGACTGTTTTTCAGCAGACAACAGAGCTTCACACTTTACAATCATCTCACACTGACAATTGACACTTTCCTAATAACACACTCATTCAATTGCACTACTAAATACAAATCATTTTATTTTGTTTAAAATTTTCTAATAAAAGGTATAGTTAAATATTATTTGTGATTTCCCAACAAAAATATGCAATTGCACGACTTACATCAATTAGAATTTATATCAAGTGGTTAAAAAATATATATCCTGCCTTAATTCATTTTTGCGTACAGTTTTTATAATTATTAAATTATTTATCTCCGATTACATATATTTAATGTACAAACATATATTTTATTTCATTACATAAATACTAAATAATAATTATATATAATGGCAATTATTAATGAACTGTCACCAGCCGGTATGAATTTTATCATCTGGTTGTCATAATCGATATGTCATCATATTGTTTATATTTTAGTTAAAATGGTTTTATTTGCTAATAAATTGCATCAAAATGTGTTAAAAATAAGTTCTAGATTATTATGTAAGACTACAAAGAATGGACGTGTTAGAGTACGCTTTGCTCCAAGTCCAACGGGACATCTTCACTTGGGAGGACTGAGGACGGCTCTTTACAATTATTTGTTTGCTCTTTCAAACCGTGGAACTGCTATCATCAGAATAGAAGATACTGATCAAACTAGGAAAGTTGAAGGAGCTGTAGATGCTCTCATTCACAATCTTAAGTGGGCTGGGATTGACTTCCATGAAGGGCCTGTGCAAGGAGGAACTCACGGACCTTATGTTCAAAGTGAACGCTGCGATATTTACAAGTAGAAGCATAAAACTTATGTATACCTGATTTTTCTCATTTAATTGTGTAATTATTTTTAGAAAATATGTCCAAACACTATTGGATAATGGATCAGCTTATTATTGCTTTTGTACAGATTCTAGACTTAACATATTGAAACGTGATGCTGTGAAAAATAGACAAATTCCCAAATATGATAATAAATGTAGACATTTGACAAAATCTGAATGTATGGCAAATTTAAAAGCAAACAAACACAGTTGTATCCGTTTCAAAGTAATATTATATAATATTTACATTCAATTCTTTATTTCAATATTAGTAGATTTTTGTATTAATTAATTTTAGTTGTCATCAGCTTGCTCTACTTACGAAGACATAGTTTATGGCTCAATAGCCTACGATGTTAGCTTAGTGGAAGGAGATCCGGTCATTATGAAGTCAGACGGCTTTCCCACATATCATTTTGCTAATGTGATTGATGATCACTTGATGGAGATATCCCATGTATTTCGTGGAGTTGAGTGGCAAATATCAACCACTAAACATTTGCAGTTGTACAAGTATGAGCTTACTATACTAATACAAACAGACCTCGATTTTTTAACATAATGGGTGCCTGAAAATGTGTATGATTGTTGAATATTTGAAAGTAAAGGGAAACAAATAATTTATAAATCAAGAAAATATAAGATGTTGAACTGGGATTTGCGAGAGTTTCTCTTGCAACAGCTAATTGTTTGCTAGTCTCTTTGTATTATTTCCCCATATTTTCTTTTTTTTATATAATATTTTATAACATTACTTTAAGCACATTCTATTAGGATCAGAATCTAATAAGCATGATAATAAGTCGAGGTCTGCCTGTACATACTAATTTATTCTCATAAATAATTATTAATACTATTTATTGCAGAGCATTTAATTGGACACCGCCACTCTTTGGGCATTTACCATTAATAATGAATTCCGATGGAACCAAGTTGAGCAAAAGACAACACGATATAAGGGTTGAAGATTACCGTAAAAAAGGTATTCATTGAAATTATTTAGATATCACCAAATATATATAAAAATATTCATTTTTAAGGAATATTACCAAATGCTCTGTTAAATTATGTTACTTTCGCTGGAGGTGGTTTTAAGCGAATACCAGGAGAAGGTATCTCTCCAGTAACAATGGACGATCTAGTCGATCAAGTATGTTTAAATTATTGCTAAATAATATTATAATTATAAACCAAATGATCAATATTTTTCATTTTTCTTAGTTTGATATAAATCTAGTAAACAGTCACTCAACGAGATTAAATCCGGATCTGCTAATTGAATCAAATCGTTTAGAACTGAAAAAAATTATATCAAACGATGATTCACTAGAGAATCTAGTGAAGGAAGTTTCAATAATTTTACAAGAAAATTTACATAACCAAAAACTACAATTAGATTCTGATTATATTAAATCTGTATTAAAATGGTCCGCTGGAAGAATAACCACACTTCAAGATCTCATATCTCCGTCGTTGAAATTTTTGTGGATACTGCCATCTGAAAATACTCCACTCGATGATTCCGATATCGTTCTGTTGAAAAACTTTTCGAAAGAAATTGATTGCAAAGATTTGCAAGGATTAAAATCAGAAGATATTAAAAAAATACTGCAAGGATTTTGTACAGAGCATAATATAACATTCAATAAATTTATGAAATTGTTAAGGAGAACACTGAGCGGTTTGAAAGAGGGTCCGAGTGTTTCGGAGATGATTGAAATACTCGGCAAAGATACAGTTATGAAAAGAATTTGTAATATTACATTGAGAAATTATTGAGTCACTCACAATAAAATAAGTTTGTTTGGAATGTGCAGTTTTCTTTTGAATTAAATACTTTGTTACAATACGTACAGTGGATTTATGACGAATAAATTTATGTGCACAATTTTCAATGATAATTTTAGTAATGTTGAATTTATGATATAAAATACATATTAGCAAGGTGTGTGTATTATATTTACCCAAAATGAAAAAAATATCAATCCTTGAAACTATCAAATTTCAAATAAACAAATTGATCAGGCATTATTGTTTTATATAAAATAAATAATCATATCTATCATATACATTTTTATTGAGAAATAGTGGGATTGACAATTGGATGTAAAGGAGACACACTATGGAAAAAAGTTCAGAGCGGAAGATTCACAAAAGTGAAGATAAGGTCTGTTTTTCACAGATTACAATACTTGAAAATCTTCTAAAATTTAAGATGAGAGTGAAAGCAAAATGAAGCTTAACTAAACTGCCTTGGATAATCAACATTTCAATTCCTTCGATTTGCAGAGCAGTTTTTTTTTCATATTATTAATAATACCTACAAGGAATACATTTATGAATCATAGTAGATAAATAAAATTATTTTCATTAACTTTATATTTAAAAAATGCAATATTTAATTCATATGTGACTTACTTATTAATAATAGGAAATTATGAAAAAGGAATTAAATTGTTAAACAGTAATAAATTGCAAAATATACTCTCAACTTAATTTATAAATGAGTATAAAATGTTAATTTGTTGTAGATTGGAGAAAACTTGTTATTTTAATAACATTTGGCATTGCTGTACTCAAAATTTTGCAATATTTCCTTTTTCAACATTATTTTTATTAATGATTCTGAATTATCATTTAAATTGGCCCAATCTACTTATTTTAATGTTCCCACTCAAGTTACAAAGTACGAGTTGGTATTAATAATAATAACAAGTGAAAAAAATACATAGTCGAAAGAAACACGCTCAATATTATCATATTAAGTAATAATCGTCAAAAATTACCAACAATACATTACAACGTTTACAATGAACATGATCAATTGGGTTATTTAAATACATGACTGCAAGAATGATTCAAAATATCACAGTATTGTTGATAAATGCAGTCTTCGTAATTGATTGATGAAAATGATCAAGCGTGATGACTTCTTGTTTATAATAATAATAGTTGATTGTTTGATTATGAATTAATACATAACAATTAAGTACAATAATAACATAGCTCTAATAAACTATTTTTCAATATTGCTCACATTTTTAAAATACATTGTGGAATAAGCATTATGTATTGTTTTGATATATTGACGAAAACAATTCCTTATTACTATTAAGTTACACTCATCATAGACAGATTATATAAAATATATAAAGTAGAGGTAGATACATCAATTCGAATGTAATTATTTATCACTGATGTGAGCAAATTATAAATCCATATCTTATCACTATTTTCTTAATAAATTTATTCAATATATATATAAATTGTCCTTGAAAATAATATTTTTTTACTGGAAATCGCTCAATGTGAAACATGATCTGTATTTGCTTTGGTCGGTTTCTCCAACATTAATTATTTGTATTTATAGTTGTTGTAATAGTAATAATATTTTATGATTTTATTAAAAACACTGTTGTTATCAATAAGATTATTAAAATATAGCTAACCCTTTATTTTTAGTCAAATTGTTCCTTGAACTAGTGTTTGTAAAATTATTATTTTAAATATCGGTGTCATTAGTTAGTTTTATTCATAAATAATATTTAAACCTGACTTCAATCAATTCAAATAACAGAAATCATTATTCATAGAAAATTGTATTATGAAGCAAGGAGACTCAACTAATATCATTGATTTTATAAAGACTTTAGAAGAAACGCACCAGCATTGTACCTTATTTTGGCAAAAAATAAAAATTACTCTTTACAGCTTTTTAGCAAAATTGAATATGATTCCAAATTGAACGATTTCCATGCATGTATAAATAAAGTTCATTTTATTAGGAAAAAATAAATCCCGTATTTGTGGGAAGAAGAAATTTCTTCACACTTTTTAAAAAGGATAATATATTGCACCCCATAGATAAAGTTAATTTTTAATATTAACGTAGATAAGTCAATAAAGGTTTCATAGAATAGTTTATATATTATAATACTAAGTTCGATTTTTTTTATCCGAAAGAAGATCCAAATACCCAAGTGAACATAACGAGTCCAGCTCGATTATGATAACACTTGCAGACACGTGTGATATACAAATAAGTATATTAATTTATGTACCAATAGGAAAATATCGCAGTTTGTGAAATTGGGCACATTGTTATCGAATTATTCAATTTAGCACTTCACATTATTTATTACTTTTCCCCTCAAAACATTTATTTTTTATTATTGTTATAAGTTTATAAAATATTGATTTAACGAGTCTCTATGAAAAGAATGATGTTTCGAAATTGTGAAGAGCAAATGGTTAACACCGGAGTTTTTTTTTAAATGAGGAGTCTCACTAAAAGTAAGCATAGTATTCAAGCGAAAAAGATATTGCATTGGATAAGAAATGTTTATATAAAAATCACATTAATTACTTATATTCATTAAACATGGGTTATCAAAACATCATTGTGCGATTAAAATAAAAAATGTATTGAATTAAATCGATGTGATGTTGCATTGTCGAAAGCATTCTTCTAAATTGACTAATGCTGATTAAAAATCGTTTCCATTCGATTAAATCATAAGTAATTATTTTTCGATTAAAATATGTATTTCAAGGGCACACACAGTCAAGTTCAGAAAACTTCTTATATTAAATTTTTTCAACATTATGTTAGAAATCAAAAAAATATCAACATTAAGTATTATATTATACACATACATATATACAAAACAATCCTGATTTGATTGCTTTGATTTAGAATATATGTTGAAGAATTTTCAATAAGAAAGTCAAATTTTATAAGTTTAGTAATTAAATTGGATAAAGTTAATACTTCAAAGTATGCACCATATAAGTTTTCACACTTTTGAAGAAAAATATCTTTTTTTAAATATTAGCCATCATAATTGATGTTTTATAATATAATTAATAAATAATCACACATTTAAGTAGTATTATTATAAATCATGAATATGATATTCGATGAATGGTAATTTATTGAAGATCCTTAATGGCTTGTAATATTCTTTTTACATGGCCTATTTTCACAATTCCTAAATCTTTCAAGTCTCTTCTGGCGAGACTTAAGAGTTCTCGGCCTGTAATATCATGTTTTGCAAAAAGATCAACATATTCTTGAAGTTGAATACTAGTGAGCCAAGCTCCCACTTCTACGATACTCCAATTTATAACCTGTATTCCATTAGTCGGAGTACTACTAGATCTTCGGCCACCTGTACCTCGGAGCCAACTACGCCGGCCACCGTGAGTTCTTGAGTTCTCAGCCTATTACATTAATAAAATAAATATTAATATTTTATAATTAAGGAGAATTAAGAATATCTAAAATGTACCTCGGTATCAGGTGGTTGTAGTGAGGCTAATCCTCCTCTTTGTTTCACTAAAGATAATTGTTTCCTAGTTGCTAATATTGCTTGTTTTAATGTAGGGTACCCAGAAACTATATCTCCCAAATCGCAAAGTTCATTCAACTGGACAGCCTAATTTGTAAACAAAATTATTCAATACATGTACATGTTTTAAAAATATATATAAAAAAATATTATATTAATAATATTGTTGTATACTAACAAGTTTGGCAAGATGACTTCTGAGTTGAGTAGCCGGTAATAAGCGTCCATTGGGAGTTAAACCGTCCACAGATGCAGAAGTATCACATGCTTTAGAATATAACCCAGTTTTCCCATTTTCTTCTTCGCCTATTGTATTTGAACTTGTTCCACTTCCAGTAATAGAAGAAATTTTTATCTACAAAAATAAATTATTGACCTTCATATGCCTAAACTACATATTGTGAATTACTCACCCATTTGATTAAAGTATTTGCTGTCTCAATGAATACCAGCAATTGTGCTATTTCGGCAGGAGGTAATTCTTCAAGCGGGGGAGTAGGATTCATTGAATTACATATATTTCCACTTACTTGAGCGGCAGATAATTTTTGTTTTTCACCCCATGACCTTAAATAAAAATAATATTTATATTCAATTGCATTTTTTGGAGGAATTGGTCTAAGCAATAGAATTACTTGAGTGATGTTTCTAATGCTCGTGAACGACACAGAACTTGAGCTCTATTTTTATGCATAATACGAATCATTCCTGGTGGTTGTAACCATGCTTCACCGTCGACTTGTACAGGTACACCTTCAGATCCTAAAATAAACATTATTTGAAAATCAATTAATAACATTATAGAAACTTTTCATAAGTAGAATAAAATCATCACCTAGTATATTTATTTGAACATTTCTACATTGGGCTATTCGGTGTCGTTGTAAATTAATCAATCTAGATGCTGCCATTTGAGCTGATCCAAATACAGCAACTACCTCCAAAATGCGGTCATCAAAGCTAGGGTTTAGGAAAGGACTAGAATTTCCAACTTCATTGCCCCAAAAGTTTGTTCCTCCCATGAAAGATGGAATATTTAAAACTACAATACCCTGTAGCTCAGGTAGAGGAATGCGTTGCCCATCACACTCCAATTGCACTCTTTGACCTAAATGTCTAAAAAATAAATCTCAAGCAAATAAAGCATGTATTTTTTAAATGAGTTATCAAACACTTACCTGTATGTACGTTGTAACCATTCTCTAGATCCTAAAACTCCATACCACATATAGTTTCTGGCACGTGATCTACATTTTTCGGGATGCTCTTCCCTTTTTTGATGAAAATCCAATGAAATTTTTGCATCAATTCCAATACCAAAATAATTATTCATTACTGCTCGCTCATAGAAACCTTCAAGTAATGTTTCCTAAAAAAATCAATCAATAGAACAAGTTTTTAGATACATACAATAGAATACAATAAGTATGCCTTATTTAAATACTTGTGGATCCATCAGTGGACTAACAGCAGCACATAAAGCATCTGCATTAGCCAAGAGACAGCGACCAACTAATCCTCCAGACACATTTGGCCAAGCGGGAAGTCTAACCAATGGATTAATTATGGGAAGAGCTTTCGCTCCTGAACTTTTAATTGTATTTGGAATGCTGACTTTTCTGCCCCAAAGTGAGGAAGCTGATTTAGAGAGTCTATGTAGATAATAATATATTTTAGTGAATATTTTTAATTATCATAATAGAAAAAATATGTTACCTATCAGCTTCTCCGGTTTGGAATAAACTTCCACAACTTATCCGTCGAGTTGCAGAAGAACATCTGTCTACATCTAAAGAAGTACGAGGCCCGTTATCAGAGCAACGTCTTTCACGAGTCCATGGAGGTCCTAAACCTCCAGCTAGGCCTGGCATTAATCCACCGGTAATGCCCAACAAATTTCCTGATCCGTTTCCTCGCTTTCCTTCACTCCCAGATGGTGATGGAGGTTCAACTACTACTGACACATGAGGAAAAATTCTACAACCATCTTCATCAACGTTTGTATTAAAAATTTCTGTTGTGTTTTCTTCAGTACATATATTTTCTGATTTTTCATTTGTGTTATTTGTTATGTTTTCCATATTAATATTTACATTGTAATTATCATTATTAAGTTCAAAAGAATATTGAATTTCATTAAATTGTAATTCTAATTCTTTGTTTGATATAACAGTTTCAACATCAGCTGTGGAAAGATTGCTACATGATTCTTTCACATCATTTTTTACAGCTTCCATTAATTCATTTTCTTCATTTAAAACAGTTTGTCGAGCAATACTCGAATCAGCTTTTTCAAGTTTCATGCTGCGTCTTAAATGTTTCTTGAATGACCGTCTGGCAATATCATTTCCCTCCACAAATTGTGCTAAACTACAATATTTCACTGGCTGATCTCCAGTAACTGATAAATCAAATACTTTGTTTTCAAATCCAAACTTTTCTTTCAAATCTTTACTAGATTTTCGAGCTTTATGTAAGAAATTAAATATTCGTTCATCATACTTTTCAAGGCTTGGATTTCTACTATCCAAAGGAAGTTCAGATGCAGTATCAGATGTAAATAAAGTAGTTTCATCAGTAAAAGAGCTTTCAAGGTCTCCATTTTTACCTAACATTGCCATAACTAAATCTTGCCCTAACACAGAACTAATATCGTCCATTATAGATTCTCCATGAATTGTTTCAGAATTCATGCATGTAGTATCGGATGTTTCTGGTGAATCAATATGACATATATGTTCATTGGGATCCTCTTCTGATGTTTTAGAATTTTTCCTATCTAGTAAATCAGAAGTTAGACTACATTCTTCATTACTCAATGCCGATAATATATCAGACGTATCCTTATCCTCAGATTCTAGACTTGGTTGAGATCTTGTTGGTGATTCTTCTTTAATGTAATGCTTTGTATCGTTAATATGAATATTACTGTGTATGTTGTCATTAGGAATTGCCAAATCAGTATCGATGATTGTAATTTCTTCCGAAATATATGCTTCTCCCAAAACAATTGGTGGAACGAGTAGTGAAGAATAATTTTGGTTGTGTGTTGTTGTGATTGAATTGAATGTTTCAGAAACTTGAACAGAAGATTTGGAATTCAACGTTATATTTTCATTAAATGTTGTAAGAGTTAAATTTACACAGGAGCCCATATTTGCATTAGGGACTTGCAATGTATTTACACTTAATCCACCTTTGTTTTCAGAATCTACTTCAGATGATTTGGATTGGTTACAGAGTGAGAAAAATTTTATTTTTTCTTCATCGGTGTCCGAGTTACTGAAACACAGAAGTTTTCTATCAAACGATAGAATTTGTCTAATGATCAAATGAAAATTCAAAATGCATATTTACCTTTCTCTTGGAGATAACCCAGTATCAGAAGAATCTGCAAATTGTCTAGGAGCTGGTAACAACTCCCATGAGTTTCTAGATTCACAAGTCGATATCTACAATAGGAATAACAATATCACGATTTATACATTTTTTAAATAGGTACATTAAAAGTACAATCCTCTATGTACCTGTAATGTTTCGGGAGGTCTCAATGCTACAGCCACAGCTTTCCGTAAGCTATCTGCTCTCTTTTTTACTTCACTACTCCGACATGATGTCAATCTAGCTCTTTGATTTACTTCTTCCTGCAAGGTGTAAATACAATAATAATTAATAGTTTTCAATAGTAAACCTAAATGTAAGAATAGTAAGTGATAAATTAAATGTTTATTATTAATTTCAAACCTTTTCTGTTTTGTCTCTGGTTGATGGTCTACGAGTATGTAATGGTATTTGAGGTAAAACAGATAACAACGCTGCAAGTCTTGCTCTCGCCATTCTACCACGCTCTCCTCCTGCAGTTAAGGCAGCCTCTTTAACAGCTGAGGATAACGAGTCTGCTGCAGCAGCATAAGCTTCACCCGTTTCAAGTCCCTAAGAAGATGATGTTGTATTGTAATAATACTAAGTTCAATAAACTTTAAATATAAAACACATTTAAGATATCACAAAAACTAGCTATTAAGGAAAAAATTATTATAAATGTGTATGGGATAAGCCTATAAAGATTTTTTGAAAATAAAATTAAAGCTAGTGTTAAATTTATGTATTATAATAAGGATATTGATATGGATTGTGGTTCTTACTTGTGTAATAGCATCCAAATGGGCATTTACTGTTTCCTCTAAAATAGCTGCTTTTCCCCCACGATCATTAGAATTGGTGCCAGTATTACAAAGTGGGCGTTCATAAGCCATAATACTCCATCTTAATTAATTTAAAAGGATGGTTTACAAAAAACTAGTTATGAAAAAACATACCTACTTGGTATTTAAAAATTCATGCATTTGATACTTAAGTACATACTTGTTATGTTCTACTTTTTAATGTGTGTTTATTATAATTATATAGTATTTTATACCTATCCAACATTTTTGCTGAAGCCTGTTCGTATCTTTCTAGAAGAAGAGGGAGATGTGCATCATCATCACAAGCAGCACCCCATCCCAGTACTCTGGCTAAATCATTTCCTGTTCCCAGAGGAAGTACAGCTACTTGACATTGCTTCTAAAATTACAAACACGTTGTGAAATAAATATAACCATAGATATATGTAAATTCAGTGTCTTACGTGCATATTTAAGTTATCTATTTCAGTAAGAACCCATCCGACTGAACCATCTCCACTACAAACTAATATTCTAAATGGATCGAAATGCCTAAAGAGACGGAGTCCAGATCTAGGACCTCCACCTGCCGTCAAATCGAAAACTTGAGCAGGATTCAACAATTGTTTGAAGCGTCTGAGAAATTTCACTCCTTGATTGTCACCTGTAATATGATAATTTATAGATATAATAATTTAAAATAAATTAGCTTATATAGATTTCGAGAAGAGAATATTTTGTTGTTGTCATAAATAATTAGAATGACCTGATTTGGAGTTAACGAAGACTAAAAGCGGGCTTGCATGGGGTGGGCGAGAAGCGTGATAAGGAGCCCCCTCGTCAGGGTGGGCGGAGTGCAAAGCTGTTGGGGGCACTAGAGACACCCTCCATGGGGGCAAGGGGCACGCGGCATGCCAGTCAGGCCTACATGTGGCATGAACAGTAGCACGGCACCATAAACATCTCCAGTCTTGTAACCTGTAACAGAGTCAAACAATAAGCCAACACTTTATTAAGCGTGAGCTTGTTTAGCGTGATATAATTCACCTTAACACTGAGCCACAAGTTTTATCACAGATAGAACACTTGGAAGCAACCGGGAGATTTCCCTCTATCCATTGGTGAGGCATGGTGATGTTCTAAAATTAAGAAATTGATTGTGTTGTATGTATAATGAACACGATTTACGCCAGGATTAAAAGCAAAGTTTGTCGGCAAACATAGGTAACTACTTTATTTCCTCGTAGAAAATGGCCAAGAGTCGTTTTTCAAGTTCAAATTGTTAGAAAGTTTCAAAGGTAAATATTGTTTTAGAAACATTTTCCGACGATACAACCGTAAGCTACTTAAGACTACTTCTCTGTCTACTGTATGATTTTTTCAATACACGGCTTCAATGCTCGTAGGATTTTCGTTGAAATGAAATTTTAATCCGATTCCAAACCGGCTCTGAAGTCGCAAGTGGGTAATACCTAAATTTTGGTGTAATAATAGAATAATGGCCACCTTGGTATGAAAGGTTCTCGTTGGTCTTTTCAGATTAATTGAAAAGTTACAAAAGCCAATTTTATTACAATATAACTTATTAATTCGCAAGCCAACGTCCATTTCTTTATCACGCTTTTTAAGGAACGACGGGCTCTTTTAATTTTAATTTTCGCAATAATACTCATTAATTTAAAACACGTCTGGTTTCGGATCCTTGAAAGGTCTACAGGCTTTTGTTAAAACTGAATAATTTCTATATAGCAACAGCTCTAAGGCGATAAAGAAACGCTTTACGTTAAATATTTTTATTTCGAGGATTTGTTTTAGAGCAAATAGTATCGCATTGATTTTGTGACTAGTTACTGCTCTTTTCTAAGAGCCTGTTTAGATAAATATATTTTTTTAAGTGTGCTAAAAATACGTGATTTTTTAAAACAAAATCACGTATTTTAAGACTGTTTTTTTACATGGGTTACACGAAGCTTAAAATATCATACTAGTAAGCCGGATTATATTTGAATGGTTATATATGAATGTGTTACCCCGTCTGCATCTTCGATGATATTAGGTCCGATGGAGGCCAAAGTAGTCCATTTACAATTGGGCGGAGCTCTGGCAGCACATCTTTTATGGGCTTTACATTTGCATACTTCACAAGACAAGCCATGAGGAGGAACTCCATGAAGAGCTTCACGGCAGACATTACAATAAGTTGGACGAGCATGGGATGTCGCATACCTAATCAACAAGTACTATATTAATCAACAATAATTAAAAAAATCATTCTTTACAGCTCATTGTAACTATGCTAAAAACACTTTAAACAAACCAAATTTTATAATATACAATTAATTAAAAATAATGTAAAAGTAACACAAGCATATAGATTAGAAAGGATATTGATCCAAAACATTGAATGAAGCTGACTTCATAACAAAATAACTTAAATGATTTAATTTCAACTTTTTGCTAGGAAGGACCACATTGATATTAGTCACTTGCTACATAAGTGCTCCAGAAAGACGCAAAAACCATAACAATAACTTTTTAGTCATAAGATGACAATAATTTTTTGTTGCCAGCTTCTGACAATTATGTATACACATATATGTTAATAATCTTTACAACAAATTAAAAATGCCTAAACAAAATTTAGTTATATACCAACATTGTATATAATTTATTAAGAATATCAAAAAATAAATTCATTGAATTGCGACATTGAAGTGAGAAAAAAATATTTTGCTTTTACGAAATTAGAATATTGATTTGGGTTCGATTTGTGACAATTCGAAAGCTTTTCTTCGAAAGTGATCGGGTTGAAGATAACAATTTGAATAATTCAAGAAAAGCTATTGCAACGTGGAATATTTACGATCTGAGAGTGGACCACGATATAATTATTACCTAGACATTCCGGCCACCCTGTTGAATATTCATCAAAAAGCCAAAAGTGAACACAATCAGTACGAAAAGTTGAGAAGGGTCGCCATTGTTGATGCGAAAATATAATATATTTTGGCCAAATAAAGTTCTTTGGTGGGAAAACATAAATAAATATAAACTTGTTGAGTTGATGACTTAAAGTAGGCGTATTTTTGTTACATATATCTCAACTTTTACCTTTTTATTACTCTCTTCTTAAAGAGAATTATTATTTAGTACAGAATATATGGGATGGTTAAATTAAATTTAGAGGATTTCCCGGTTGTGTTGTGTAGCTGTGGACAATGTAATGAACTTTGCAGTCTTCGTTGTCGTACTTAATTTGACGGTTGATATTTTCCACAGTGGGTTAATTCTATTGAATGGAAATGGTTATTTTTAAAACAATTACCAGTGGTGGTCTCCCGTCAGCAAATCTGGTGCTCCTCCAGGAGTCGCCCCTTTCAAAGCTGTCAGCCACTCTTCCATGTCTCTTCTGGTCTCAGCACACAATACTAAACTTCTGCACGGTGTGATCACCTACAAATATAATAAAAATGGTTCAATGAGTCATCACAGAAGTGCAATATAATGTTAAAATGCTCTAATCCGGTAGTTGATAGGAAAAGACAGAGTCTACATTAAAGTGGATTTCATTTTATAGACACAGGATAAGACTTTACATTTGCAGTAATGTATTGGAACGTCTGTTCATTATCATTAGCTAGGGAACGAAATCGCTCCTCATAAATAAGTATTATTGTCTTATTGTATGTACGTTAAATAATAATTACGTGTAAGTGACTACTCATACTAGGGCGTCAGCGACAGGACAACGTTGCGTAAGGTTTCCTAGGCGTACGTGCCGTAAACGTACACCGTAAAGACGGTTGCTTTGCTGTATTGTTAGTCGGTTTTAAGTAAATACATCAACTGGCCAATACTATAGTAAAGAGATTGTACTGCCGTTTATACGGTGTGCGTTTATGGCATCGCACGTCTAGGAAACTATCGATTTTAAAAGCCGATAATTATAAAAAAGAAACAATAAATTCGAAAAAATAAATCGCAAAAATCTTATAAATACATCTTATGTATATTATTTAACTATCCGTATTATTATAATAAAATATAGGGAAATTTTCATTTACTTTTCGCATTTAGTAAATCGTTTGTGCCAAAAATAGCATTAACGACGTGTTTTGAATATTATAAGTCACATTTATATCGAAGATGATTTCTAGTATATACATAAATATTTATCGTATAAATGTTGAATGATTTTTAGGCCATTAAAAATACTTTTCGACCGTGATTATTATTTATAATCATGACATACTAATTGAAGGGAGGCGGCGGTTTTTAAAGGGATGTAAATCATTGGCAAAATGCTAAAGGGTGGTTAAATGTCCTTCACCACACCACACCTGCTTATATAACTCTTCATTTAAATATCACACAATAATAAAAGGCTTATTAAAAAAATATTTTGTAGCAGTAATTTATGTTTGAAAACTCATCACGCTATTTTCCAATCGACGCGTATAATTAACAGTTACAATTGAGTTATTCTTTTATTTTTCGTATTGGTGTATGGAATTTTCTGTAGAGGAAAGGTCTCGAGGTTTTTCCATTATGAAGAGTACACTGAATAGTCGCGTGTCTTACTGACACAAGGTCGAATTGACTAATGGAAGAAATATTACAAAGCACGAATATTATAATAACAATTTTCAGCTGATAGCGTGACAGTTTTCAGGGGTCTGAAAAATGAAAAGAGAAACATAGTCATGGAATTTTTATAATAACCACCCCTAGCAAGCATTACACTTATAACTTTCCTTTGATTATTTTTGTATCCAGTTGCCTGGGTCCAATCTTCTTACCCCCTGGCTTATTAACTAAGATATCTCTGATATTATACAAAGTGCTCTTTGACCTAAACAAAGCTATCCCGACATGTAATCATATCATATTTTCTAATACCGAAATTTTAAATTATTGGGTCTTTTTAGAAACCAGATGAGAATTTCGGAAGAAAAGATAAATACATACATAAATATATCAATTTTAACTTTTTGCGACGATCACAGAACGTTGTTTAACTTTCCGAGATTTCAGCTCCTCCCTTTCCAATCGCTTCTTCCACATAATTCATCAGTCACCAAGACGATACTTTAAGCATTTATTAAAAAGTTGGATGATTTGAATTTTTTTATAAAGTATATAAATTCTCTCTCGATTTTACTCTTAAATGATTCTAAATGCTGTTAGGAACTGGCGGCCGTATACAATACATATAATAGTGTAATAAGAATATGTTAGTGAGTCGTGCTAGAGCTGATAGTGTGCTTGGTGCGTGTACGAATAGACTAGAGATTGGTGAACACGCATACTCAGCGCACGCAAACACTCATTATATTTAATACAGGCGATGGTTTAATTTGCATTTTGCTATACCGTATATTATTTGATACTATAATATTATACTAAGGATTATGATAATTTTCAACGGGACTTTTGATATTTCTTTCTAGGATTTTAGTTTGTCCATAGCAAATAGTAAATAATAAGGCAGTAGATTATTAATTACGTAGATTAATTTGAAACTTTTATTAGTTATAGACTAGATTTTTAAAATTGAGAAAGGTTTTTTAGAGATGGATTTTTAGAGATATTCTGATTATTAAAAAATAGGTACTTCAACTTTGAATGCATTTATAGCCGGGAGAGTTCAGATCTAAGTATACGGATCTTTCTAGAAGAAAGTTTTATTAATTTAGTTAATTGCCCTGTAAAACCCAGAGACAAAACCAGGTGCTTTCTTGAGGAGGACATTTCACCTGGATAACAATGATAACAAATTATGTTTTAAAATATGCAGATGAAGCGCCAAGAGTTTTGAAACTTCCGAAATGTTTGCACGTCACATTTTTCCCTACACAATCAATCTTTTGAAGTACTCACAATTCACATCCAAGAGAGAAATTTGAATTGTAAAATCCTCTTATAGACATTTTCACATAAATCTTGCGTTTCAATCGACCGTGATTGTAATGAAAAAGCATTACCTATTCCCCAAAGGCATCGAACATAACAGCCATTGTTTAATTGGTTTTTGTAATTATTTCTTCGGCCGAAATTAAAATGCCAGGCAATCAACCGATATAATGAAGATTTTTTTAAATTTCCCATTGAAAGGTCAGAAGGTCAACACGGCGAGTCGTTATTGTCATTTTATTTTTAATTAATATATTGCTTGCTAGAAATATATGTTTTATTTAAATAAAACCGATAAATCCATGCAAAGGCTTGAAATACCTAATAACATTTGTATTGAATTTACGATGTGGTTTGCCCTTTCCTTGTCTAGGAATATTAAGCTGTTTTAGGCCCAAATACCCTATGAAACTATTTCATTAATCGGATCCCTTTGATGGTCTAAAATTAATTTCGTAAGTGAAATAATTCACTTATATCTAGATAATAAAATAACGTGAAGGTTTTTGACCTGATAAAAATGCGTTCCACGAAGGCTTGGAAAACTTTCTCCTTGGTGTCCTCTTTATGACTACGGTCGTCTCTTGATATTTTTCATTCCCCTAAGATACACTGTACTATAACCTCCACAGAGATGACAACCCCATAAAATAACAATAAAAAATAACCCTGATAACACGCTGAAAAGCTAACTCATACTAAGCATTTTATGGCCAAGGCACCTATTTAATCTAATTTAAATTTTCTGAGCAATGAATAATATTAACATTAATTATTCAAAAGCACAACATCGATCCAACTTTAAAATATTCACATAAAACGTGATCATCATTTTACGGGTAAAAAGAACAATGATAAATTTTACACGAGTTTCTGCCAAAATAAAATTCTATACTCATCCACAAACACCTTTTTACGGAAAAATAAATATATTTTTTATATAATAAGATTTTAAATTTCAGACTGTTCAACTCCAGAAACTCAAATTGATGTTCCTAAAGAAGGATTTTTTTTGCTTTGGTCAAGATAACTATTTATAAAATACTGTCCGGGATAAACAACTTAGTTAAAAAGCAATTTACAGATTTAAAATATGCATTTATAAACACTGGTAAGTCTTTTGAAATGATTAATTTTTATACGAGTGTCACTATGTTTTTTCAGAGTGCAATTTTTATAATTTCACCAGCTTCATAGCTCAGAGGATAAGACGCGTGACTACAAATACTGTGGTCATGGGTTCGAATCCCAAAAGTCAAAAAAAATTAAATTGATTTGATCGGTTATTAAGACTGGGAGATAATATTATTAAAATTCCGATCAATTGTCCTCATCCAATTTCACTCTGATTTCCTGATTTGTAAGGTAAATACTAAGGCGATTATTAATTTGGACAGAGCCGCTCTGTCGGTGACCTGTGTAACTAGTAAGAGTAAAGATCACAGACAGACAATTAACATTGTTGTATCTAAAAAAAATCCTGCCAAAAAGATCCTCTCGAAAAAAGCTCCTCGAGGCGTAAATAAATAAATAAATAGTAAAAAAAAATCATACGAACATTCCAGTATTCTGGGTGTACCTTACCTTAAAAAATGACTGAAAACTGACCTGAAAGCTGTGATTGACGTTCTTGATGCTACACTCTGCAAAACTTGGATCGATCAATTCAACCTCATCAAATAGAGGACTCTGAAATAAAAAAAATATTCATTTAATATTACAAATACAAAATATTATGTTAGTAGTGAAATAAACGATATTCTATTTTCAGACGCCATGCCGCATTCGGTACTTGTATAATAAATATTTATTGGCCATTACGTTGAGATTAATTTCGAAAACGTTACATGGGTAATCGTAATACAGCAGTTTATGCAATCGCTAATTAATCACTTTATTATATAATAAATATTATGAACCATCCTTGAAGGAAGAGCTAGGGTTGATACTTTTAAATTATATAACTAGCTGTCGAACCATTTCTCTGTGGTTATGTTAATATTTAAATATAGTCGATATAAAGGGTGAACTTTTGAATAATGTTTAAGTCTAGGCTGGATATCGCTAAAATAATAAAATAAAACTAATTTAGTGGGGTTTAGTAACAATAATCCGCTGTTATTGTATATTAATCCTCCTAAAAATGGGACCTGCGTACAGGATACCCAAACTGCGCAATTATTTAATTATTTTTTTTTATTAAAAGAAGGATTTTTTCTTGATCGATCTTTAACCTCTCCTTGAAATATTAATAATCACTAAATACCACTGTTTTATTGAATTTTAATACATACACAATACGTTGAAAATCCGAAGGCATAATTTCAGCTTTGAGGTCTTAGACCAGTAGTAGGCTTTGCTTAGATAGGCTTTACTTGCAATATTGTAAGCCTCATTTTCAATAATGCAGCTATTGTTACACTTCAACAATAAGCCGGTTATACCCTCAATAACTATAATTCTACATATAATACAATGAAAAGGATTTACTTCTATTTGGGAAATCACATAGGAAAATATTATATGGTCAAATAAGTTAGTCTCATCAGTGTAATTAATTATAAAACCATAAATATAATCGGTGATGTTTAACAAGCAGGGAAAATTAATCATGTGTACTCATTTTTCTATTTTAAATTGTATATTGTTTAAATTATAAATGGTTCACAACGCATGGATGAACCTTCGTGCTTTTAACCATCCATATTATTAGATAATTAAATAAACACTATATAGATGCTTTTTGAAAATCACTCAATATATTATATAAACCGTATTTCCAATCAATAATTTTATTGTAGAATAAAACCTTTTTAGACTCAATCGCTCATAGTATTATTATCCATCAGTTGTTATTTTATAGAACCTGAAGGTTGGGTGATATGACGTTTTTTATTAGAGATTTCATAAACTTTATATTAACGAAAGACCGACAGTTTTTTTTTTCATCAAGTTATAAAATGCATTTTCAAGCTTCTATCATAGTATACTAGATTTAGTAAAAGAGTTTAAAGTCTCGGAGGAGAACAAAGCCTTGTATGTAGTTGATGCCGCCACGAAAGGATTACGGATAAGCTCTTTGTGTCAGTTTTACCGTATAGCAAGTTAATTTCAAAATATAACCACGGGGCTTTTTAATCTGAAAAGTGAAAGAGAATAAGGTTAAGTATGTCGTAGACGGCTCAACTACTATTTCTTGTAGCCACTCTTCTAATGGGAAAACTTGAGCCAAGCTCCGCTTTTATTACTTCCAATGCAACTTTTGAAAATATAAACGCAGCATAGTGATCGAAAATCCAATATACAACGTGTGTCAAATTTAAATTTAAATATTTTAAGGGTAGGTTAGCATATAACAGGTAGTTAATTTACACCTTTATTGAGTGTCTGAATCTATAAAAGAATTTCATTATTGGGTTTGATAAGATTAAAAACACTATAGAACCCCAGTAACACTAGCACCTAAACTAAATTAAACAGTATTATTTACTCTATTAAAATATAATGTTAATGAAAATTCAAAACAGTTAAATTATTATGATGAATTAAGTTAATATTAATATGAATCGATTTGTCTTTATATTATTATATGAATCGATTTGTCTTTATTAATTTAGTAAATATTAATATTAAAACAATGACCGTTTATTCAGGCAAGTAGTGAACTAAGCTTTATAGAATATTCCATTTGAGAGGTGTTGGATTTAACATTGAAGTTTCCGACTGAGTGAGTGTATTGTCTCCTCATAAATGTAAATAACAATGAATATAAGATTGAACAGAAATAGATCTTTTATAAATAGATGACGGAACATAAAGTTCAAGATTAAACGAGATATTAATATTTAAAAATGCTTTAATAATATATAATACTTGGATGTTGTAGGTGATTTATCACTGAATCATTATGCTGATTATTATCGTTAAAAGATCGATGATTTTCACCTACCACAATATTAAGGTTCGAGCATCAATCTTATTTTGTGTGGGTTCGCGTATTTTTTCACGTGTGATGGATTTTGAAATAGTAATATATATAAAAAAAACTTCCCCCCGCAATAGAGTGGCGTGACACTTTTTTAAGATAGACTTTCATAAAATGTATTAAAATACATTTCTTTTCACGAATTGAATGATAAAAATATAAAGAGGTCCTTTTATCCACAATTCAGCTGAAATTGCTGGATTTTTTTGCTGAAAATCGGTATATTCAACAAATCTGAGTGCGTTGTATTTTTACGCATGTTTTGTTAATCCTAACCTTTTTGACATTTTGTACCTATCGTTGATATTTCGATTGAAAATACACCTCTCATCGCTTCAATGAGTCCACCATTTCCCTTTCATTAGATTTATTTATTTGACGGACAAAGAATACAACTTTTGAACCTCTGAAAGGATGAATGGAAAAAACAACAATGAATTTGGCGTTGGAAATATTATTCTTTTGTGATTGTCTGTCCTCGAATGAGGCGTAATTGTGTTCGGATGAAAGCAATTATTTTCGCCAAGGAAACCTCATTTTCGACATTTCTTTTTAATCTTGAGCTCGGACGGCTTATTGATTTTTTATTTCGAACGATTATTTGATTGTTTCCTTTAGGATTAGAGCCAGCCTATATTCCGATCTGGGTGATTCGTGTATCATATTATTACATTGCTTAAATCTGTTACAGTATTAAATAAAATATAATCATTACTGAATAGCAATAATTTATTATTATTATTATAGGTATTAGACGTGAAAATTATGATGATATTTTTTTGATCTATGTAAGTTAATATTTACTACTAACACAAAACTATAATCTCTTGCGATACCCCGCCAAAATATTAGACTTTAGAAGTTAGGTTAGGTTAGGTTAGGTCTTTGAAGTTACATCCATTTTTAATTTTGATCATTGCAACATTTTAGCGCCTTATTATTATTTGCTAAATAAAATAAAACATAGGGTAAATAACATGTACTTTATATTATGATTGCGATTATGATTCTACCTACACTTAGAGTATCGCAAGCTTGGCATTCCCAATTATGTATTGAAATAATTTATTTATGCCACGAGGAGTTTTTATTTTTGAGAGGGTCTTTTTGAAAGGGTTGTTTATACACAACAACGTGTTAATTGTTTGTCGATGATCTTAACTATTACTAGTTACACAGGTCATCGACTAAATTATCGCCTCAGTATTTACATTTCAATCCAGGAAATTAGAGTAAATTTGGACGAATACAATCGGGAATTTGTTATTATTATTCCCGATCCCCCAGTCGTAATAACCAATCAAATCAATTAAAAAATTCTTGACTTGAATGGGATTTGAACCCATGACCACAGTATTTGTAGTCACGCTTCTTATCCCCTGAGCTATCACGCTGGTATTTGAATAAAGGGATGTTATAATCAATTATTTTAATTGGAGGGGTTTGAAATTTCAGTAAACGCATTTATACTCGTGTACAAATTATATTTTCGAATGATTGTGTAATATAAATTTAAATATAAATCAAATATGTCAGGACACGTTTGGGTTTGTTGTATAATTAAATAAGGCTCTTGTACGATCGACTGCAAACAGAGATTGACCCAATTTGGACTTTGGGTTGTTATGTTGTAGGCATTCTGCTATTTAACGACCGAAGAGCCTTGGATTTTGACGTGGGTAACAAACATACGAATTAACGTAAGGGTATACATATTCGGGAAAAGTAAGCAGTTGTAAAATGCCACGTGTAGAAATTAACAACGGGTAACGCTCGTTGGGAAAATGTCGACTGCAGTCATTTAAGAATATTTCACGTGTTTAGAAATACTCAGTACATACTATGGAATTTCACATCATATTTGCTGCACGCTAAAACGGATTTTTACGATTATTTTATAAAAGTGTTCATAAGCTATGGTATAATTGCTTTGCTGTGTTTTAAACCTCAACCCTATTAGACCCTAAAAACTAAATGAGGTTTGATTCATAAAGAACTAATAGCATAAACAGGCTATACGTAACCAAATTCAACTAGTGGAATATTTTTATCAGTTCAATATTTTTTATAACGAAAAATATTTCAGCTTAGATATTCAAAACCCAATAATAAGAACGGCATATAATTAATTTGATAAAATATTAGCAATTGCCTGAAATGGAGGCTTGCGAAATCGTGCAAAGAGATGAAAAATTAGGTGTCGTTAACAGATGGTCGTTATTTTTGCAATTTATTATGAAAATTTCTCACGCTTTCTCCAGAACGAAGGACAAATTGAGAAAGTGATTATATTTTCAAAAAATAATTGATTATATTTTTACTCAACAAATATAAAAATACTAGATGCTTCCACTAACGGATGGCTTCCTTTGCCACTCGAGATAAAGCGTTTGCCCAAAAAACATGATATATTCGAGTTTAAGTGCTTCTACAACACACAAGAGGGTCTTAGAAAGAAAAGGGATCTGTGTACATCTTATTATTCATCGTGGCTATTTACAGAGAAAATTTATTGAAATACAAAATCAACGAACAGATATAGAATTTTTCAATAAAATGCATATTAATCCGTGTTGACATTTTGAAAAGGGACGCGGAAATCATTGATTGTGTTTCCAAATTTACTAACAAACAGTCGATTCAATCCGAAAATAACAAGATTAATTAATTTCAGGATAAACACAAGCTTAAATTCAAGCACACGAGCAAACCTCATATTTTGATTTAGAAATTCGTAAATTTATTTCATGAAATGAATATTGAAACAGACTGAACAGGAAAGCAAGCACTGCACCAAATCTGGATGAGCCAATATTTGAATATTACTAGTCTAAGAGAAATAATACGGAATATAGCCAGAATTCGACAATACCAACTTACATTACTAACGATAGGAGACACTCTAACCTGACGACAGTTCTAATCTAATCAAATTACTTTTAACAAATAATACATACGGTGTAAGAAATTGGTAGCCGTGTTATTATCAAAGAGTAAAAATCACTTGATAGCTTTTGTTCAGCGCTTACTGGATTAAGGATTCCATTCTTAATCACTGCAATCATTATTGAATAAAAATACCACGTCTCTAAAATCCTAAAAAGCGGCGTAGCTACAAATACTGTGATTCAAATCACGCTCAAGTCATGAAAATTAATTGGATTTGATCGGTTATTATGACTACGGGATATTGGTAATAATATTAATAAAATCTTGATTGATATTCATAATCCAGGTTTACTCTGAGTTCCTAGATTATAAGGTAAATACTGCTATGATTATTTATTCAGGGACCTGTATAACTAGTAATAGTTAAGATTACCGACAGTTAATTAACACGTTGTTGTGAAAAACCTCTCGGGGCGAATATAAATAAATAAATATAGGAAAAAGATCATGATCTAAAAGTTGCATTAACATAATCCTAATTAATAAATATATACATTACGATAAGCGTATTATCATCAATAAGGAATAAGCTGTGTATTACAAAAATGGTATTTATACAAAGCGGTCCTTCGTGCATCTGACGAGTTTTAAAGATGATATATAATATATAACTCGGATAAGCGGGTAGGGTTTTCTATGTATATGTTACATCGGTAATATTTTATTTTTTATTATATATTTAATCCACAATTAGTTTTAAAGAAATAGGCATTTTAGTAATGATTTAATCAAATGGACTACGAGATGAGAACAAAGGTGAATCGCATGTCAGTCAAACTTGACTGATATATATAAAAAAAACGGAAATCGAATCTACCACTCTTCACTCAGCATTCGATCAATACATCACCAATGACACATTTTTCCGGCTAATTAATTTAAATCTAAGATTTTTATTTCATATATGTATGTGTATTATTCGTTTTGCGTACCTTTATACAAGATTATATTTTCATATCACACAAAGCGCAAAATCCTAGTTGAGCCAAGGTCTGATTTATTCTATAAGCTTTTCACGCAATGCTACTACAACTTTGACAATTTGTCATAAATATAATATAATATATATTTTTTTCTAAGAACGCAATACAATATTCAGTCTGAACGAATCGATGGAAGGTTCAGCTCATAACAATGCAAAGTAGTGAAGAAGAAATAAGCGTCAAAGGTTTAAAAAGAGATTGAATTTCCTCAAGCATATTATATTATCCCCAAATTATTTTTAATACCAGCCCAAAATACACTCGTGTACGTACCCCTTCTAACATTTGAGAATTTTAAAAGGAGTAATATGAAGACACCAATTTAAATAACTTATATTGAATAACTCACTCTAATTACAGTCTAATACTATTTAAAGAATATAATATTTCATATGGGATGGTAAATAAAGCTTATGGTGAAGTCGGCTGTGCTATCTGGAGCGGAAGGTTGACAGGTTCCGGCGGAAGTATCTAGAGCCACAACCACCCACTTTCAACCTAAACCTGGAATACTAAACAAACTAGAACTCACTTTACTTAAAATATTCATCGTTATTATTAAGAAACCTGACCGCTGATAGCGAAGTCGAAGTCGGGCAGAGCCGCTCTGTCGGTGACCTGTGTAACTAGTAATAGTTAATATCATCGACATTTTACACGTTGTTGTGTATAAAAAACCCTCTCAAAAAGACCCTTTCTAAAATAAAAGTTCCTCGGAGCGTAAATAAATAAAGCTTCGAACTTAATATACATGATGAGATGAAACAACTTCTTTTATTATGGATTAAAGAGAAGCAATTGGCTAGTGAAACTTACACTATAAATCTAATTTATTTCTTATATTCTCCTTTTGGTTTTGTACAATAAATATTTGTCATTTGTAAATACATTTTTTTATACAAAATCACGTTGTACGTTAAGAAACCCATTTTTTGATAGGACTTTTTGAGGAGCTGGAACGGATTAATGACAGTTTGTATGGAATTGTATGGGAAAAATTGCTTTGAGATACGATTGTTTTGACAAACGACGATGATCCCGGAACGAATTAAATTCGTATCTCGAGGTACCACTGTACTCCCATTATCATTCAAACCCTAACAATGCCATTAAATTTATAACGTAAGATCTAGAATTAAACTTTACACGAAAAATTAAAAATAATATAATATATGCGAGTTCTCTCGTTTTTATTCATTGTCTCAGCTTAAAGGTTGCCCACTATACAATATTGAATTTCACACTCGTCATGGTTTATTTCAATATCAAATCAAATATCAGCATTTTTTCACATATTATGTATCATATTTTGAGAGTCAATTTCGACTTTCAAGTGTGTCTTTTGTAGCGAGTAATGTTATTTTTAAGTCCATATCATGGATGAATTCATTCACAAATCATGTATGAAATTGCTATGGCCTCTATCGAGAGATTTTTAGGCATACAATGACTAAACTAAACCTTATTTTAGACTTTGTTACCTTGTTAGAGTATCAAAAAATAAGTTTATATATTTTTTGGCAAGTATACCATACAAAAAATATCTTGCAGTGAAAACTATACACGTAGTTGTAAATTTTCTCCGTGTAAGTTGAAAAATTCAAGGTCCTAAAATGCGACACCAGGTCGAATATTTCCAGGGAAAGACTGTACCACTGAATTTTTTAACAGATTGGCGCTTTTTTTACGTAAAAAATATTTGCGTCCTTTTTAATGCTGGATAAAGTGTAAAGTATGGTATAAATATTTGAATTATTATTGTATAATTCGCATTATAAAGTTTACCTTCAAAATAAGCCTTGAATATCACGAAATCAATTAATTATCAATTTTTCATATTCTCCTACGTTCGTTAATCTGAATAAAAAGTACATTTATAAAATGTCGGCATATTCACGGGAAAAACCGCAAAAAGGAAAATTCGGATAATGACGGGTTATTTTCGTAATATTTTCACTCTTGTAGTAAATGATTTTCAAAAGAATTTCACCGAACCTTTTGAGCAAAATTCTTAACTAAAATGTTCTTAATTCAACTAGCACAATATTTATAATGATGTGTTAAACACCGGCATAATTATAATAAAAGTAACGAGTTACTTTATTAACGAGGTAAAAAAAATATTCTCTATCAACACGACAAGGATAAAGTTGCCGTAATTAAGAACTTTGTTAAGGACAATATTTGTTTACCTTTGTCGCTCAAACACGCTCAATACTAACTGTAGATATGTAGCAATATGTGTGCTTTACAACTAATAGGTAATTAACTATTTAGATGGTTTGTTTAGTGCTAGGCTAGGATGTATTTCGGGTATGGGAAATTTAATACAGAGTTAATTAAATGAACTACTTCCCCCGAGGCGTGTATTCAAAGAGATAAGACTTTAGTCTCCCGATAATACCAACCTACATTCAAAAATCACTAATTTTATAATGAACTATCTAGTAAAAGATCCATTCGGTGTTTCTATTCAAGTAATTCCCAGTTGAATAGACGAATGGACCTCGTTGATTATGTCTCTTTGTGTCGGTGGGTATAAATATTATTTTAAGCGTAATAATATTTGAATGGCATTTGAAAAAAAACATTATTATGTATGAACAGGGTTATTTATTTTTCATTAGCTTATCGGACTTTTTCAATCTCAAATTTTATATTAGGAAGTGTACGGATGTCAATATTTTTTTTTGATTACCCAAATAATAACTATAAAATAATTATTTTTAATGTGTTTGTGATATATAGGTACATATTTTAGGGGACAACAGAGTATTGCAAAAATATAAAGAAATAAAAAAATAAGATTTTGGGTCACCTGTTAGTGACAGTTAGTGATATAATATATAATAAATAAGACACTATCGTTACAAATTAAACTAAATATATACGTCCATCACCGGGCATCAAAACCGTAGAATTATTTAATTATTTATAATTAAACATATATAAAAACCTATAGTTTTTGCGATATCCTACCTAACCTTAAAATATTCTCACTGATTAAAAGATCTAACTGTATTAATTTGAATTAAGTGATGCACTTTTAATCGAATGTGATGAATACGGTTTGTATATATTATTATTAGTTAATTAAATACAAATAAGTCTATTTCGCAATATTTTGTTTATAAGTAGTTTATTATATTTTATACATGTGAACTTATTCAAAGATTTATATATAAATACATAAGGCATTTGAAAATACATACATACATATACTTTATTTTATTATTTATTTGTAATTTATTTATTCATGCAGAAAATGGCATTCAAAGGGGTAAACTTTTTGATATGGAAATCTAATGTTTATTTAACAACGCCGAGCACCTGAAATTTCCATAAAATATGATAGGTATTAAAGAAAACTTCTTTATGGAACAAAAACATTAAAAGCTAATTTACTTCGTTGACTGGTTATTTTCAAAAAGATATTTTATCAAATTAGTCTCCGTAATGAGATTCATTTGGAGAAAATTCAATATTGTGGTGTAATTTGGCAAAAATCTTGCGAAATAACAACCGCCTCGTCACGAAGGAAGCTAATGAAAACGGAAGATAAATGAAAATGGGCCAGTGTCGTTTTTCAATATGTGAAAAATCTAATATTTCACGATGAGCTTCAGGATACTTTGATGAAGAGAAGTGTTTGTCGAATGAGAAAGAAGATATTTTGAACCTTTCACGAAACGTGACTGTTCGCATAAGCCTAAGAAAATATTTTTTCCGTATGATCTATAAATAATACTACTTAGGATATATATTATTTACTTTTATAAAGAGTATATATATACGTTCTTAATGAGCATTTTTTCTATTTTAAGCAAAAAAAACATCATCGTTAATAATCAATTGTTTTCCTGAGCTACATACTTTCATTACACTTCTCTAATAATAACACTGAAAATCACCTACAATATTATTTTTCACTTAAATACATATTGCGAGAAAAAAAATCTTGAAACTATTTTTGGTGATAGAATTTTCCAAAAGATTTATATATAGCATAATATGTGTTTCGATCCAAATCTCATCGTATAAAGTTGTCTTCGAATTATATGTCATTAGAGATATTTTAATATGTCATTTCGTAGAATGATTATGTACCACTTTGAACAATTCGAATTAAGAAAGGTTGAACGAAAAAGAAGAAATATAGATGGCTTTCAGACTGTAAAAGAACGAAACAAATGTGTTTTTCCAGCAAAAAAGAATACCTGAAATAATATACTAATGTCATTCCACAAAATAAACTCTCTATACACAAAGCTAAGAATTTTAATATATTTTTCAAATGTAGAAAACAATAAAATTGTTATTTTCTACGTATGCCAAAAATTTGTGTAATAAAATCTCCAGTTATTACGAAAAAAATGAAAAAAATATAAAGCAACGAAAAACTAAATTAAGGCGTTTTTTAACTTTGAAGAAAAAGTAAACGTCACGAACACTGACTGAATGTCTAATAATAAAGAAAATAAAAAATGGTAATAATTATAATTTTATGTTTATGGCGCTTCTTTATCGCCATAGAATACAAACAAAGATCAAAGATAATTATTAAACCTACGAATAAAATTGTCTGTAAAAGCTAAACATACTATTGCATAGTGAGAAATATCTTATATTCTTCAGTCTGAGTATTCAGAAAGTTTATTGAATTATTCATCGAATTCAACGTCTGTTTTATATTCACATATATAAGTAATGTTAGAAAAACGTTTCAATATTTTCGAATAAATAATACTGTTTATTTTTCATCTTGACACAAAGTTCGATGAACCTCCATGTGTGAGTAATTTAAGAGATGGCAGTTTCATTGAGTAATTTATCACTAGTAACTTGATGGTGTTTTATCGGAAAAACACCATCAGAAATTGGTGATATAACTCACTCTTACTATTTGAGCTTATGATTGTTTTTCGAGTTATAAATTGAATTCCCGAACACATTTGTTTGCAAAAATCTCCAATTTACCGTAGAAGTAGATGATCATAAATTCAAGGCATAAATTAGATACATGCATATATTATACATTCAAAATAACATTTATTCTTTTTTTTCAAATATTATTATTTTTTATATATATGATGTTGTAATTGATTAAAAATGGGCGTAGTATTTATTATAGGAATAAGGGATCCTTTCCAAACCGTTCATTTAGAAGAAGCCCCTTATTTAAAAGGTTAAGGATCGAATATGGATGGAATGAATTTTTGCAGTATAAACGTGAGAATATTACAAGGACAGTCCCACCACATTTTAGAGGGGTGGATAATCTCGGATGATCAACGCTTCTTTTCATCCCTGGACTTCTGGAGGGTGAAAATATAAAGACACATTGGAATATTGAACCCTACGAATACGCCCAAAACAAGTTATAAATCCTAAGGATATGTCTTTCTAAAGAGGATTTTACTAACTCGTGCATGAGAATTTTATCATTATTATGTATATGTATAAAAATGAATAAACCCACCCGCTTATTTATTAGTGTTATCAAACAACGGGGTGGTTCTATGATATATATTTATCTTGTAAATTTGAGTATTTATTACCGTGCCGAGGCAACGATATATATTAATTTTCCGTGCTTGGTGTTAAACAAAGCAGGGATGAAATATGATAGGCTTCATTGCTATAGAAAACCGATGTACGATTTTATATCTTAGGTCATAGGTACGCCGTGTCAGAAGGACTTTATTGAAGAACAAATAAGTTTAGAAAATAGAAATGGTGAATAAAAGAAATGCTTTTGGTTCGGATATATTTGGATGGTAAGACTATATGAAAAAGCAACGCGAGAACAATACATTGCTTTATTGCCTTGCCTTATCCCTCATTCTGTGTTTACCTTCACAGCTGGATGTGATCATATTATTATAGCCTACATCAATATAAATATGTTTTTCATATAAATAATCATCAAAACTGCTGCAGATGAGCATTAAATCTTATATATATAATACGTGTATTTACGGCGGAATAAGTGTTGTTCTATTTTCTACGAGGATTCCTTAAAGCGTCGTTATAAAATAACTCACAGAACAAGAGAAGAAGATTTCAGAGGAAGGGAAAAATTCAGGGATACAAAATTAGCAGTGGAGTTTTATAGGAATACGATAGGATTAATATATAAGGATAGTCTTTTTTTTAATTCAAGTCTTAATTTTATGCAGTTTTTATGGAAAAAATAATACATCATTTATAACGTTCGATGGCCACAGAAAAAATACCTCGAACCGTAGTTTTCCCGTGTCTACTCTATGGGATCTCTGGATGTACACCATTAGGTAAAAAATACATTATTATACACAAATAATAAAATTATTGTCTGACTATTTACACATAGCTGTTAGTTTTTTTTAGAATATTACTTGTACTATTGTTGTATAAACGGTAATGTGGGTGAGGGTGCCGAAAAACGGGAATACGGGCAAAAGTGGAGGCTGTAACTTCATCCACCTGTGACGTCATCTGCAAATCTTGCAGGAAAATAAATTCACAGGGTATACACGCCATATTATAAAATATATATATTTCGCAATGAGCTCGCCTCGTTTATTAGAGCAAATGTAACCTTTGACAAAACCACTCTACAAGACTGACCATTTTCGAAACACTTCCTCTTTTCATATGTAATAATTATTTTTATCTCATTTCATCCTCAAATCGACCACCGTAATGTGAAAGCTTTTAAAGCTCTCGACTCGTAAATTGATTGCGGCTAAAACATCCCATATAATATTCAAAGCGGTATTTTTTACTACATGAGTATATTCATCAATGTTACTTATACATCAAAGAGACGTTCCAACATTTAATCGGATACCCACCAGTAATTCCTTCATAATCGAAATATTTGATAGTGACTTTATGTATCTAAAGATTCTAAAGCAATATAGAAATTTACTAAAGCCGTTGTGACGGTTCGAGAAGACACGTGTATACATAATATAATATTCAGCTCACATTATATTACTCACAAGGGACGTGAAAATATTAAACACAAAATTTCATATTAATTCAGCACGAATCTGACTAAAACCTCTGAAATGAGATTATGTTTTATACTATTCCTTCATTAAATATAAACTTTGAATTATTCAGTAAAATGTATGATTTTAATTTTAATTGATTATTTATGGGGATAAGTTATTTTATAATTTTTTTGTCTATTTTCCACAAAAATAAATGCTATTAAAAAGGTTTTTAGCCCGCTAAACGCTAATGGTTACAAATTGATATAGGAAAGTCAATTATAATAATAGCAGGGCGAAACGGGAAACGCCTTAAATCTGATCACCCGGTTATTTTGAATTTGAAACTAATGGCCTGATGTTTGATCAAATCGCCCTTTGAATAAAAACCTCACATTGTGTATTTTGACGCCTTTTGTTGGCTGAAATAACTCGTAGCGGAATAGTTGGTTTTTTTGGAGGTCATAAAATTGATCAAACAGTGACACTGTACTAAGAAGTTCAAGGGTCACATGTCCACAAGTACCTTTACCTTAAAAGGTTGAATTGACAAATACATTTAGCTCTACAGTAAAACGTGGAAAAGGAAAGAATACATTTCCATGGTTAACAGTATATGTATTCTAGCTTAATTATATTTTGTACTAAGATGTTCTGTGTTTACGAGTTGGGCAATAAAATCTGGGATGTGCTTAGGATGGAATGACTTTTATACAAAATTGCCATATTGTGTAATAACGTTTCCTTGGCTCCATTGAAAATGAGTTACACATAACATGTATAGAACAGTTACATTGTGTAGTTTGGCTGAAGTTCAGAGAAAATCTGTACTTATTGTAATATGCGAAAATTATTTACCACCATACGCATATTTAATGTAGCGTACTACTGAAACTAACAAACATATTCGGCATGATTTTCATATAAGAGTCAAGTAAAATCGATATATTGTAATTAAAACTTTTAATTGATTTTGTATGTAGGTTCTTAAATCCAGGTTAGCTTTAAAAAAACTTCACTTTATCTGATGAGATATTCGGGAAAAATTTTAACATCACCCCCCTCGATCCAGTGAAGATCTCCCTTCGCTCAGATAATTAAGGGCTATTTATTATAAAGTTCGTCCTGTGTTAAATATTTGAAGGCTGTATCAGTCGGGCAAGTAACGGAAGCTGGTATAGGCACGATGGTTGCCTTTGACGGTTTCAGGAAATTGGCATCAGCTTCTAATGGCACAGCCTACTTTGATACCTGAAAGGTCACCCTTTTACTTGACCCGGAATGGACGGATGCAATCGTGTCTTTTTGATAATTCGTTTCCTTCTATTAGCAACGAGATACTGCCAGAAAAAGAGAACAAAAAACAAAGTACCCCTAAACCGTGTGATCGACATTTATATTTATGACAACGATATACCGAGACTTTATTATAACACTAATCGAACTTGAGTATGCATCGTATTTAAAAAATACATATATTAAATCTGTAGTATTGTAGAACAATCATGAGAAGATTTAAAAAATTCAATAAACATAATAGTCCTGGATAAACTATAAATGACCAATTTATAGTTATCATACAAAACAAATTATCTATCTTGCGATAAAATCTATTTTAGCAAGAATAACTCCAGCGTATACTAAGATCATTACATGATTATATTATCTAATTTGTGGGAAGATTCCGTTGAGTGATTATTTCCTTTACTCTCTAATCAGAAGGCTGATTCGGAAAGAAATTAAAAAAGACAGACGGTGACAAATTGAATAAAATTGAGAGAAGGGTGGGCAGAAAGAATCTTACAGCGCAGCGGTCGGATTATCAGCTTTAATTGGATTCTACCTTTGATCCTGAATCATTTATCTTAGTATGTAATATCACGAAAGAAACTAAAACAACACGTAACTAAATAAGGAATGACCATCTACAGCCTAGATTTATTGACTACACGTAAACAATTGACAGTGAAATACGTTTGTGGAGATCTCACAGGTTTTACTTTAGGTTACGCGATGTAAAAAATGCAAACAATGAAGATTATACTCGTGGATATATATACGTGCCCAAAAAATAAAGAAGATTACGAAATAAATTGGAACCTTGGTATATAACAATGTTACACATGTGTATGTTGTGTACATAACCCATATAGAATGTTTCAATATTTTACATCCATTAATTTACTGTTAAAACCTTTTTCCTACCATACCGTGTTTTAAATAGAACTGTCGTACGCTTTTGTTTTATTATATTAAATAAAATAAATTTGACAACTATGATTGTCTTTAGAAGTTCAAAAACTACAAGCCAAAATGTAAACAAACATTTATTTTTGTATTAGAGAATTTGGAAAATGTGTATAATATTTAAAACGTGCAATTATTATTAAAAAAAAAATTTTTTGTCACAATCATTTAAAAAAATGAACTTTTATGATTAATATAATTACACGCTTGCACGTTTTATGATAAAGATAATAATTTAAACTATAAAATATCAATATATTACATAAACACTTAAAGGAAGTAAGGAATATAATTGCTTTTATGCATTTACTTTCATCAATCGGCTTATTCCTTATAAAACTAAAAAAATGTTAAACTTTCTTTTAATATCATAGAAATTTTACCAAAGCAATAAATATTTACCAATATTTTAAAGATTTTTACATTCAATATTTAATGGAAATTAACATTATCCTTGGCACTTCGCAAGGAAGACTACCATAATAAATAATAAACTTTTCACCGTCATTAAATTGTGTAACAATGAAAGCAAATTATCATGTTAATGTGATGACATTCTTACCTTAAGTTTTTATTTAGGGATGAGAGATCTTCAGCAAAGTTTCACACTGATTTTATTATAATGTATTAGACAAAATATATTTGCTACACTAGAGGGTTTATTATATTATAAAATAACAAGATATTCCAAATAAAGGGTAGGAATGTAAGGTTATATATAAGCGTAATTTAGTAAATATGTCCGAAGGGAGGCACGTTTACAACTAAAATATAGAGTACACTACACAGACGGGTAGGGTATAGATACAAGATTGTCAGTAATATTAGAGTTTTATATTAATATGTATATATTGCTTAGTTATATTATTATTCAACCGGTGGTTGTATTTGATGATTAATATTGTAAGGGCGGCAGGTGTGGCTGGGCCAACGCGCCGGGCCCGACTGAGTACGAAGCGACGTACTACGGCTACGGTAACCAGTACTACTACACTACAATGCTACGCGCGCTACGAGTGCTACGACTACATGCTGTCCCCGGGGAATATCACTATTTTCATATCGATCATCATCTCACGCTGCACTCATTCTACTATAATAAAAATCGTACATGGTTCGTAATAAATTTTGATAAAAAATATGAAACATGTGAGGGCTGCAAATGTATATGGATTACAAGAAAATAAAAAATCGAATCACATATTTTTTCTAATCACATCGCTTTTCCACAAAAATCTTAGTTTGTTTAATAATATTCACGAAAAAGTTCAAATATTAAACATCCTTTTCTCATTTATTGCTAGGTACATTATACAAATAAAAAAATGGATAATATCCACACTTCATTATACAAATCAATCTAGTTTTATATTGTCCCAGTACTTCATGAACAGCACCTATCACATGGCTATTTTTGTAAGACAATTTAGAGTTCATTCATTCTATTCAAGCACATCAAGTATTCACATTTCCAAGATCAAGTTTTAGCTGCATCAAAACCAAGAGTGTTTTAAAATATTTATAATTACTTCGAATCAAATATTCTAAAAGGAAAATCAACAGAGATTGACTAGCAAATATTTACACGTTTAGTATTCACTGGTTAACGAATAATTGAATAGTAATTTAAAAAAAGATTTATATTCATAAGCTTTTGCATTTTTTTAAGTGTAAGCGTGGGGGATGATTAATCAAATATGCACAAAGCTCATACTTAAATATTGTAGCAAACTTATTACAATAAAATATTACGTGGCCTATAATTTTTAAGAAAATATAAAAAAATGTTGCAAACACCCTTTTGTAACATTATTTTTTAGTTGAGCATCCTGTTCCGGACAACGAAACAATACCCTGCTTTTTAATACTGGTGTATTGTCCACCATTTCTATTGCGTATTTGATAAATAACAAACTGTCTGAGAATGATAAGACACTTTTGATGAAACGAAATTAATTTTTTAATAACAATCGAGGTTTTTAATAATATTGATTGAGTATTTCACAAAAACAGGGTGTGGTGTTAGTTAAGCAGGATTGTTATGGGTGAATTGAGTTTCGGATGGCGAAAAAATATTATGTTTTATACGTGTGATATTGGTATAGAGGTGTCGGGGCGTAAGGGCGTAACACCCAGAGGCATGACTACGGCCTACGAGACCAGATGGTGAACCGCTACGATACTCCGTTCTGCCGTAGCTTTGCTCCTCTACTAAATCGTTCCCAGTTATTCTCAATTAAAAAATTTAAGCTAATTTTATAAATTATATAGCTCCTTCCCCATTCAATAATTCAAATATTTAATTATTATTTATAACCAAAGCAATTCACTTTAATGCTTCTCATAATAATTGTCATCCTATAAATATCCATATCAAATGACTCCCTCAATGTTGGCCACGAAAATAATTCTCATATTTCGGATCAAAATTTTTATTATTTACTTTGAGAAGCACTGTACTGGTCCCAGGCAGGTCGAACAAGCTAAGACCGAGTAGTCTATCTATAATACACATGATATTCGACCTACATATTTCTTTCACAAAAAATATATACTTTCCATGTTATTCACACCAATAAATGCAAACTCGATCGAATGCTCTCACTATTGTGCGAATTAATCAAAAAAATAATAAGTGACCCTGCTTTTTGATCGTATGATCCGTTTGCTTAAGTTCTTAATAAGAAAAAAACTCCCTGGGGGCATTAATCTGCGGGATTAAGATTAATTAAAATTTAGTGAAATGCCAAGTAAGCTTTATTGAAATAATTGTATCATCAAAAAACCCCAACACTCATTACGCGAGATATCTAAGACATATTTTCTATGTCTAGTATTTCTTTTTCATTGATAAATAATAATAAATGGAATACATATCAATAAATGTATTTTGAGAGATTATATAATTAATTTAGAAGCAAAAGCAAAACTAATTACAGTTCTTTCAAACACTTGACCCAGTTATAGTACAGAAAAAAGTGATAATTATTTTGTGATATATTAAGACATTCGTTTACACACGTATATTTTTATTCACATTGAAGCCTTTAAATAAAATAAGCCATATTATATCATCAAGAACGTCAATACAATTTCATCTCAAAAATTCTCAATAGTTGAGCAATCTACATTTTCATGGAAACGATATCAACGTTATATATATATATATATATATATACAATATATTAGGACACCCCCCTAGCATTGATGGACTTGAAATAATTGAATCTGAAGGATAATCAAATATGATGATAAAGACGACAGACCCAACCAGTCACAGTACGTCATACTACAAACTTCATCCTCTTAATTGCTTCTTCGATCATCTGTCCATAAGGCATGAAACATTTATGCAAAAGTCGATAAAATAATTTCCATTTTAATATAATAATTAAACTGTCCGTACCAAACACCACAACTCATATAAACCAAGGGTGACATTTTAAAACTATTATTCCACACAATTAGTTATACTTGTGGGCTTAAAAATAAAAGTAAATCAATGGAAAGAATTACAAATTTGAATTTATAGTAAATACTAAAATATTTTGGCAACTGCGATTTTTTATGAATATTATGTCTAAATAATGGCTAAATTTTAAACTAAATGTACGAAAACATGTAGGTTATATTATTTATATGTAAAGGGATATATGTATTTAAATATTCCCATTGTTCTAATCATTGATATGCGGAGTCTAGACATCACAATAAAATCATTGTCATAATATTCACTTTAATAGATAATACTTTCGTGTTAATTGTAAAAGTCAAAGGTGAGATTAAAATTTATTTGTCAGACTGCCAGGATTAATTGCGATCGTCTTCCATTGTTCAATATATATCCACAATTAATTACGGAATAATTTCAATGAAGTTATTATGAAGCTATTTGACACGTGAGTGACCAGATATCATCTTGTGATTTCATGTGAAATATATAAAGGTTTCTATACACACAGAGGCCACGTGTAATTATGAATGAAGGAAACCCTACACCCGACAAATGGCTGTCATGACGTCTACAACAAATTTCCACCATTATAAATCCGGACCCACCGCACCTCGACGGGTACAAATTGAATCTCTTCTCTTCTAGAATGTATCCTCATTTATATATTATAGTATAAATACACCAAAGCCTCTGTATTAACCATCGATCCAAAGTAATAAGACCTGAAACTCGATAATTAATTCACTTCACTGAAGAATTTGCCCTATATAATATGACAGGGGATCGCCTCCACGAGTAGATAAGATGGAAAATGGAAGAATATAATAATCTTCTTTATAATTAATCAATATTTAGGGACAAGTATATATCGAGGGTATACTGTTGTCAAAATGCACTAAATCATATTTTTGAGATAATGGGGAATTAGTGAAAAAAAAGTGAAGTCAAGTATGTAAAATTAAGAATATAAAAATGGAAATTGACAAACTTTCTATCAACCATTCTTACTTCAGATGGGAGACGACTTTATTTTTACTATTATTCTCTGGTGATAGAAATTGAATACTAATGTACAATTTGTTAAACTCTGTATAATGAATTGCCTACTGTGTTATATAAACATTGGATTTTATTATTTATTTAGTTATTTTACACTAGACAACAAAAGTCACATTATTTTCTCATTTTTGTTATTTATCTGAATATTTTTTTAGTGACTGAAAAAATACTTCTTAAATCAAAAGAGAGTGGAATCATGTATAGATTACAAACACTTTCAAATGCGAAGGACAAAGTATTTTATTATTATTATATGAATGAAAATTATATCGAGAGTATACTGCTAAAATTAACTAAGTCGTATTTCATAGTTTTGAGATAATGGCGAATTAGTGAACAAAAAGTCACAGTCTTAACAGAACTATAAATTTATGGTATATATTTGAATAATTTACAATGTGGTATAAGTCAATGACTTCTTATATATTTCCAATTATAACACAATTGTAAAAAATACCTCTATTTTAACTACCAGAACTAACTAACTAACAGAAAGTTAAAATGTAAATTTGACTTAGTTATTTTTATCTCCCCAAATATTGATGATACGAATAAGTGCGTTTTGGCAGTAGATATAATAATAAAAAACATATACAAATGCATCCCTAACTGAAAATCGTTAATAATAAAAAATAGTACATATCAATCAAACTCTCAATATGACAAATTAATAATTAGTACTAGTACATTTCTTCATCTCACCATTAGTCTTAATATTTTAATTGGCGAAACCACAGTACAACAATAATGTATAAATTAAATCAACTTAATTGTATATGGTCGTAAATCATTTTTATACAGCGATAAGTCATGAAAATACCGTGGGATATATTTTCAGATATGGCTAACTTTTAGGCCGAAGACAAACTATACTCATATCAGACTTCGTAATTTTGATGCGGGTCGTTTCTGAAGATATGACGTCCAGTGAAAATCATAAGAGATAGGGGTAAATATTCAAGTCCTTTCGAATGTTGGAGACAGTCTTGAACCTCCATCATTCATATAGGACGTGTGAATAAAAGATAAGGACAATTGAACTATCCTCTTACTTTCAGTCACATGCCACAAGAAAATTTTCCTATATAACGCACAATTCTAGAATACTTCATAGTTTATCATCTCTTAGATAAAATTATTTAAAAAAAATAAAAGGAAATCTAACTAATATCACGACTAAAGAAAACAGACCATCTCATCATAGAGCATCGGTTAAGAAACCCAAATTAATTAAGTGTACGAAATATATTTATTTAAGTTATTTTAATCTGGTACATATTTTTGTAAATATATTTTTGTCCGGTATATAATAAATAGTACTGAAATCCAACCTTCACCACAACCACAATTGATTAAATGCGCATTAAAATGATTGTTTCTTATTGTATTATACTTTCAATAATAAAAAATTTAAAAATGTATTTTTAGAAATTTTATTTAGAGAGCCGCCTTATGGTTAGTGTAACGGATTCGTGAGTGAAGACTCCCGGGTTCGATTCACGGCACCGGAGTCACTTGGTAGATCTAGCTTAGCAAACTAGATCTTAAGTACTCATTGCTGTGTGGTGGCCTGGGAAACCATCTCTACTATATTCTCCCGTAAAGGCCAAGGTGGCCTGGCCAACCCCTTATAAAGGGACTCCCGCCAATAGGGAAGGCGTCACGATATACATACACATATACATTATTTATCATCAATAAAATACCAGCGTGATAGCTCAGGGGATAAGATGCGTGGCTACAAATACTGTGGCCATAGGTTCAAGCCCCGCTCAAGTCAAGAATTTTAAAAATTGCTTTTTAAAATTTTTTTACTTGATTTGATCGGTTATGACGACTGGGAGATCGGGAATAGTATTAATAAAATCCCGATCGATCGTCTTAATCCTGGTTTACTCTGATTTACTGTATTGTAAGGTAAATACTGAGGTGATTATTAAGTCGGGCAGAGCCGCTCTGCTTGTAACCTGTGTAACTAGTAATAGTTAAGATCACCGACAGACAATTAACACGTTGTTGTGTATAAAAAAACCCTCTCAAAAAAGCTCCATCAGAGATGTAGGTTGTCTGGTATTCCAGACGACTGTTTTCTCTTAATAATAATATTAAAAAAATAAATAAAATTGGTCAAGCGTTTTAAACACAATGTCAGCACAAATCAGTCTGGGATTCACCAAAGAGAAAATCTATTTGGTAAAAAATATCAATTTTGATGCTTGTTTTAAAAATACTGCGTATATACTCCGTAAATTAATTAACTCAATTTCTTATAGGCCACTTAAAATTTTACAGGGACACAATGAGTTTTCAGGCTATAAAAACGAGCCATTATTAGATGAGAGTATTCAATGGTATAGTTAGTATGTGTGGTGGTCGTTAAAGGTCGGATTGTTATTTAACAACGGTGAAATTTCCCCATGGATGTTGGCAAAGTCACGTATCCAACAATGGTTTGAATGATTCAGGAGGTTGCACACTCAAATTGATTTTGTGGATCCGTTTGCCTCGGAAAGGTTCGACCTGAAAATCTCCATTTTAAATGCGCGGAATACGTGAGATTCTGAAAACCATTTCGACCTTTTTAAATCAAGTCTATAAGACGTACGTTTCATACATGTATTATATACTTGAGCCGATGTTAATCGGGTGTATAACAGATTGAAACACTTGCGAAAACCCAATTAGGTATGTAAAAATAGCAATCACTTAGAGGACGAATAAAATTTTTAATTAACCGAAGTATGCACTCGCAATGATAAAATCCAAAGACTTCAAAGGTAGTTAATAAATGAATAAGGTCACTTTGTTTGATTGAAATTCTGCAATGTAGCTCATATATTACGCATCTCAAAAACTCCATAATTATATTATAAATAACTACTCAAAATGACACTTTTACACTTCATAATAGTCATACTAACAATACAACTCCTTGCAACAACAGCATATATTAAAAATTTACAAACTTTTATATAAAAAATGAAGATAATAAAAAAAACTATTTTATAATAAATATACGCATCGACATATATTTTTTATAAATAAAGAATAAGATTTCCCATGACTCAATCAATCTGACTACCCTTCACAAGATCTCAGGGGATGTTTATACAAAAAGACAAAATGGCATAGCATCCCGTCGGAACCAGTTTGTGCGAAGCTTTAAACTTTGATGACAATAATTTTATCTGATTTGACACACTCTAGTACAAATAATCACATTTTATCACACCCTGAGACTTGAATAGAATATATTAGGATGAAACAAATTTAAAAACTATCAAGATAAATAGAGTGTGAATATTTTGTTTGGTATATTTAACATGTCGTCCTCGGTTAAATCAATTAATCGAGACCAAGTTATAATACTTTTTAATATCGAAACGAGATGTCATTGAGCCAGAGAGGATTTTTATTATGTGTGTCGTTGGGTAAAAAGTTGAGACACGCAAGTGGTTGCAATTTACGAGATGAGAACATCGAAGGGGACTTTGAGAGACATGAACATAGAAAAGGAAAGGAAAAGCTAAAAGGCAAAAGTTGAACGAAGAAAAAGTTACTTTATATCCTGTGCGGGCAATACGGTTCGTTTAGCCAACACAATGAACAAATCGTTGAACCGCTATAAAAATATTTAATGTACTAAATAAAATAATTCAATAATGTTTTTAAAGGGCCTATTTTTCTTTTTTCAAAGCGTCAAACATGTTAAAGTCTAAAATTTATTAGTCAACGTCAGTTTTTATCAGTGAATACAGAGAAGGTACATACTTTTTCACTTTACATATTTCAACACAAATATTAGCTATAACGAATTCAAAATATCCTCACATATGATCAAAAATATAATGATGCATTTGATATATTAAAAATTGTTTTATAGTAAAACTATTAGCACAATAGAAGAAAAAAATTGAAAATAACAATAAATACATATCGATCGTCTCGAACCACCCTTACTCTGATTATCTGGAGGAGATTTTTCAGAAGTCAGATAGTGCCCCTCTATGAAATGTGGTAATCTGTAGTTATGCAATGATTATCAATTAGAATTATCATTAATAGAATAAGTACCCACCCTTTTAAAAATATTTTGAGGCATTTAAACATATGCAAAATTATAAAATACTTTAAATGTTTTGTTTGTATAAAGAAGCGTGTAATTATATATATTGCAGATTGGCCTATGTGCAATAGAAAGAATTTATTTCAAAAGAATAAAATATAAATGACACAGGAGTTATCTATTCTTTATCTCTTTGGGTATACCCCTCATCAAAATGTCGGCGACAATATAACTTTTCCAACGACTTATTCCCGCCTGTCTGTTTTTCAGTGTTCACAATTTGAAAGACACATTGACTTTCGAATATATTCGTTATACGATAAATTTATACAAACTGTTGCCCTGTCCATCAATTTATATATTTAATAATCGACATAGGTAACAATCGAAAGGACGTATAAAATAAAACGGGTATAAATTAACAAATATTAATATTAGTCATTGTAAAAGAGACTTTTTTGTAAAATGACTAACTTACTAAAAATCTAATCCACTAATACAAGATGTAGAAAAATTTGTTATATTTTAGAATATTTTGAGGAGTGTGTTTTTTTACATTTATGTATATTATATATATATATATATATATATATATATATATATAAATATATATATATATATATATATATATATATATATATATATATATATATATATATATATATATATATATATATATATATATATATATATAAACACGCCTTTTTCTAGCGAATTATTATTAGTTAAGGGCACATAGTCATTTATATATTATATTAATTATTTTAAGTGTTTGTACTGATCATGCTGTATATAATACTATGTATATAACTACAACAAACATTGACCGACTGCGATTTATTAGTTGACCACAACAAAGGAATCCTAAACTAACCTTTAGTAAGATTTTACTCCAATAGACCATAACATAATATTATATATTTATACATATTCTTGTACTGTCGTTTAATTCATATTTCAGGAATATTTTAGTAATAAATACAAATACTAAGATCCGAGTTTATATTGATAATAATAAAAAATATATATATATAATAAAAAATCTCTCCTGAACACTCGAGTTAGTAGTAGTTTGTTTCTGCGCAATTTCCTCAAAAATGTCGTTTTCTTTTGACAGAAGTGTCTTCCCACCTGCACAATGCATTCGGCGGTACATGAAAATAGCTCCTCCATTATATTGTTCCATCTGAAGAAGACACAAAAAGGACGACAGACACTTGTAGATATGAGTGGAGGACCACTTCATAGTACTTACTAGTGGTATTGTGTGTAGAACAAAAACACGGTCACAATATATTCCATGGAAAAGCATCTCAAATTTTCCTTGAAGAATAAATCATTCCCCTCTTATAAATAAATATTTTCAATTTGTTTAAAAAAATATATAAATTTGCACAATACTTTATAACTTTTCTTACGTCCTGGTTATTATTACTTGGTTTTATTTTAATCACCTCAGTACACACTTTACAATCCTCGAATCGGCTGGTATTTTATTATTCCAATTCCCAATCTAATGTAGTAATACCATTTAATATGTAAATGGATGGTAGTATACATTTCAAAATAGCTAATTTGTATATTGAGTGAACGTTAAATTGTCGGCATGGGATTAAACCGTTATCGTTGTCATCCGATACTTGAATTAAACAATACGGGAGCTTGATATACAATTTTAAAGTGTAAGCTGTAAAGGATATTACCTTTCATTCGCTAAAAGGTTGCCATTGTATCTTTTACATAGGCACTGGACGTAATTAAATATTTCAATAGGTATCCCATTCCATAGTAGTAGTGGTGGATATTTTCTGCACAACTCTCTTATTATAATTTTATGGACATAATTATGTACATAAAATGCATGTGTATGATTTCCTGTGTTCTCGTTAAAGGCTCTATTCTAATCAAGATATTACATACAATATGTATTCGCATTAGATACTGTGTCTCTTGAGAAACCTGCTGATTCAATACAATATGGAAATTTCTCGTTTGCACACATTCACATTTCTGGTTTCTCTGCGAAATATGCAGAATTGTATTATTCCAGAAGGAAAATAACGATGACACGATTTGCCCACGATTTGCTCGACAATTCAAATAAAATTCACCCTCCCCAATGTCATATATCAAATTGGAAAGCCTGTCTATTAATCACATTTTTGGGGCACTTAAATATATCCTCATTCTGCCTAATAAAAAATTGCTTGGACATACATACATGACCGTTTTATATGAAAAGCCGTATCCATGTATTTGTGAGTGATTGATTTCTATACAAAAGGCTTCAGGAAAAATATGTTAGCGACGGGACGCGTAATGTCGGGAACAAATGTACCTAATGTACTTTTCGTGTTTCTTAATAATTAATGATGAAGGAATAAAGGCGATGTAATATTTTGACTATATGGAAAAATATTATACACAAGAAGATATAAATATATAACTTACATAGGTATAGGTAACTGGCATTTTAAGAAGATCTAGTGGTAGTGAAGTATGACACCATCCCCTTATATACATATATTTATATTTAATAAAATAATTCAAAGGTAAGAGAAAAAAAAAGTGAACTAAATTTATAATAGTAAAGAGCAAAAGCCTTCTTAACAGTTTTCATGAGATTCCAACAGATGGCTTCAATTTATTAAATAAAATATTTCTTGAAAAAAAAAACACATATGATGTTTTCGAATAACTGAATTTCGCAAAACATACTTTAAATTAATTAGTGCATTATTAATATTAAATGCAAAATAAATGTTATCAAATAATAAATATATTTACTAGCGACATCTATGATTTTTTACTGCTTATTTACGAACTGATAGTGATGTTGATTATTATTTGCGCAGCATATTATTAAATAAATTATTTAAAAAAAATGTATGTTAAATTTTATATAAATAAAGTGTCTAAATGAGAGTTTCAAGCTTTACAAAGATTGTAATTGAAACAGACTATTGGAATATATTTTCAAGCAAGTGTATATAGAGAAATTTTATTAAGTATGGCGTGTCTATTGAAAGGAGAGACGGTTAGCACTCCCCTCGACAAGGATGGAACACATAAAACTGGATAAGGCACTCTTGTCCACATTTTTTTTTCATTATTTCATACATTTCCTTTCATTATTCCTACTCCTTCCTCGCCTTTGTTTTTTATATTATCCATTCACGTCTTCATAGGACATATTTCCGTCCTCTTATCGCTACAACATCTTAACCACATACCAAAATTATTATCATCATTCTATCCTCATTCAATTACATAAACATATTGTATATAACAAGGTTCAGTAATTTATCAAATCAGTTAATACGTTAAGGATTAAACCTAGATCAACAAATATCGAATAAAGAATGGAAGACACAAATAAACAGGATACAAAAGAATTAGGTACATAATGGGAATTTCCGGGACGACAACTACAAATAAAATAATCATCCTGAATTCCTGACACCATAAATTAGAAAAAAATGTGAAATTAACAGGACTGAATTCTTTGCCTTTATCAAACACACTCCCCGAAATACTATATACATTTTGAAAATTTTAATACGCAAAGTAAAAGTTTTTCACACGGATTGATATAGGATTAAGAGATTATTTCAAAAAGCCATTTTTACCGAAAAAGGGCGTATGCTCATTTTTAGTAAAGTCGCCGAATCGAATCCGGCGAAATGTCTCAGGTACTAAATTAATTTCAAAATAATTTTCGATATATTTAATAATGCATAATAAATTAACCCTTACATGCCCAGTGGGAATACGTATTCTCACTAATGTTTTGCCATAATAAGACGACTACAAATAACTTTTCCAGTTTTTTTTACTACTGCTATATAGTATCAAGTATTGGCTAATCATTAAAACAGGAATCTTTTTTACCAGTCACACTTTGACTTTACAGTTAATTATCAAACATGAGCTATTGTAGTCGTGTAAAGTGGGTGTTTTTTTTTTAGCAAAATTTTTCATTGTATGTCTCAATAAGGATTTTAACGGTTGATTTTTGTTCCGGAGACATTATTTTACACATTGATATGTAAATACATGGTGATAGTGTTTTATTTTGAGTCATATTCAATAAATTGTTTTATAAATCAATTTATAAGCCACGTTTATTTATTTGAATATGTCTAAAATTTGGGATTTTAGATATATTTAATAAGATTTTTTTTTGTATATTTTTAATTTATTTTAATTGTAATTAAAGATAGTAATTTCAATATATTTTATTTTAAGTTATATATGGCTGGTAAGGATCAGTGAGAGATCCCAGTTTTTTTACATAAAAAAATTAACAAAAAATATTTTTTGCATATTGTATTATAATATACATTATAAAAAATCCATTATAAATAATTTGGACACAAAAGGATTAAAGTTGTTAACAGTATTTATTGAGAGACTCGATTTTTAAATATTGTGATGAGTGTAGTTGTCATCATATGAAAACCGTATTATTGAAAAAATAAATTAAATAAGCTATAAAGCAAAAATGAAATCAAAGCTCAAATTGTAATCCAAGCAGAACATAAAAAAACATTGACAAATTGAAAATTTCAATTAAAATTACCCTATTTGTAACATAATTTAACTGTTGGTAAATTATTTAAAAAAATATAAAGTATGTCTAAAGATACAAACAAACAAATTTATTACACTTATTACCTACTATGGGTATTTATAGTTGGGTATAATAATAAAATAGTTGTCTGAAAGTGTTATAATATAATATAGTTAAGAAGAGTACTCACATCTCGGTCCTTGGCGTAATAAAGTGTGCGGCCCCTCAGTCTGAAGTATCTTTTTCTCCATCGTTGGAAACTCCATGTCTGCTTCATCAGGTACCCTTCCTTGGTGGCTGTCTGTTCAAGAAACCCTCAATTAATACACCCAGTTATACAAACAACACAAATCTTCAGATTATTTCATTCAACAGGTTGTTCGGGAGGATAATAAAATTAATCAACGATGACAACATTTCTTTCACGGACAATGAATACATAATAGTGTTTTCCCTTTGAATTATTAGCTTAACCTGAGAATTTACCCACATCCTTGCCTTCCCGAGGATTTGCTTATGATTTCCTGATATTATTATTTTTTGCTTCCTCCATTTAGCCCAGTCAAATAAGGGTTTTACCTCGGAATTTTAGCAAAGAAGCTATAATTTTGCATACACCTTTATTTCAATATTCTAAGGGTGGTCTGAAAAATCGAATGAAATCAAGTAACGGGTTTGGAAGTTATTCGAGGTCAAAGGTCACAATAATCAGTTTTTCACAATTATCTCAGTTTCTAAAGCTACAAGCTCTTAGAATACCGAAATAAATGTACAGCTTCTTTGCTGAAATTCCAAGGTTTGGCCCTTTTTCTTCCTAATTTGACTGGGCTAATTACTATTTTATGAATGAGCAAAGAATCATCTGAAAATCGATCAGTTTTATCTTGTTTTCTACACGACAAATCGCTCGAAAAACTTTGAATTCCACCTGTTGCTGTTTTTTGTCAAATAGTTAATTTGTACCTATTCAAACACCACCAAAGAATATTATTTAAAATTAAACAGATTAGTGCATACTCTATTTAAGTGTAAATAAAATAACTCATTCAGGACTAATTTTGTAATTCGATCAGGTCATATTAAATACAATTATTCAAGATCAGATAACATAAAACACAGGTATGTATGAAACTGAAAGCAGATCTTTATTGTAGGTATAATTGTTAATTGTTAACAAAAACGTTTTTAAAAATATCTCTTGAGTAATTTATATATGAAAAATCTATAAATAAATAAAAACTACAATACAAATTTACATAGTACAAGTACGATATTCAATCATGTTTTCTAATATTATATTCGCTAGAATCTCTATTAATAGAGAAACACATGATTATCTCTCCTCGATTGAACAGTTTATAAGGTCATACTTGACGTTGATAGAAAAGCCATTATCAACATGTCTCCTGTGTATTTATAGAATAATTAATTCGGAAATTACAGACGATTTAATGCAGCCATCACGGCGACATCTTTAAATCTTATGCATAAAATATAATCAATACTTGGAGAGGATAGTATGTATAAAACGAAACACCTAACGATTTTTAATTTAATATTATTTTAATGTTTTTTCCCATTGCCATGGATCGATGAAAATGAGGTGGCATTAGTGAAAAGCACCTACCAACGTCCAATTAGTCAGTCATGGGAGATTATATTGTTCAATTAGTAAATTAATATCACACTCCAACAACATGAACAACCACGAAATACTTACTATGTTATTAGTTTACACAGTCAATAATTCGAGTATATTTAATCTAATAGAAAAAAATGGCGAATAATTAAACTACATCTAACCTAATTGTTGGGAATCTCAATTTTAAATTTTAATATAGGTAAATAGTTTTAATTATTTATAATATAGCCTTTATCGTTCTTTAATTGAAACAATATTAAATTTAAACAAATCAAAAAAATATATTAAAATTTCATCAATTTATGCGTTTCAAATGCTGAATATCTATAATTTTGCAGGTTTTAAGGACTTTTATATGATGGCTTGAGAAAGGATTTTCCCATTTAGTCATCCAAAGATTTACTATCATGTCATTATTGTCATCACTAGGTAAATTATTATCATATAAAAATATGTCGGTTTTATTTTTTATTTTCTTATCGATGGTACTGTTTTAGTGTATATACATATGCATATCTTATATTAATTTCAGGACTTTTTAGCATAATTTTTCATGATATATTTTATGGTATGATATACCAAATTTCCGATTTAAAATTACAACCTCACTAAATAATCTACAACGTGGTATCAATATCTCATTTTCGACAAAAAAAACGTAGTTATATTATTCTTCCCCGTGCTCCTTCAGTTGCTTTCAATTGTGTATTTAGTTTTTGGTAGTATTGTATAATAGTAAATCAAAAATATTGATAAAATAATTATTTAATTTGAATAGAAATCACAATTTAAATTAACAGTAATTATTTTAAAAATTGAAAAAATAAACATTCAGAGAATTCAAGCTCTTCGTCTTGAATAGCTCGTTGTTTTAACTAGCTAAAACAGCTTGTTAAATTTTACTAACATTTTTATTTTTAGTTAATTAAAACTAACGTTTGGTTCCGTAAATAGTAGATATATATATTATTATTATTTTAATATTTTTATCATTCATATACCATTATGAATTTGGAGGTAAAGATAGTGACATAAAATAATTAATGCTTCCTATTGGACTTTTCATGCCCATCGTTTTCTTTTTCTATTACCAATGTAATTCCATAATGACAATTAACTAAAATATTTAAACGTTTTATGAATACGGATCGTTTTTTTGTTTGAATATAAACCGTTGCAATTGTTTTATAAATGAAGTGCATTGTAAAAAAAAGATTTTCATTTAAAAAGTCATTAGGGAAAACAGTGCATGAGAAGAAAACATAACCTCAAAGTTTTCCCGACGCCAAACCGAACTTCAATCCTTATTTATACTAAAATTATAAATTAAATTTATATGGAAATTGAATATTTAAAAAATCTTACCAGGCCGTTAACATTTTTATGGATGGATATTTTCCTTACAAAGACCCTAGCAGGCTCTGGTTCGTTGTCGCTATCGGAACTATCAGGGGGTGGAGTGTTGTTGGCAGTCGTGGTGACCGGTGAGGGCGCCGCCCCTCGCGAGCAGGGAGGCCTGGCCATGTCTCAGCCGCCCCCCGCCTGTTCGCTGTGTCCCCTGTGTCCCCTGTGTTCCCTGTGTCCCCCGTGTCCCCCGTGTTCCCCGTGTTCCTCGTCCATTGTGTTGTAGTATGATATGATGATCCTCAGCACGCGCACACTCCCTCCGCCCGCCGCTCTCTTACTGGGACGCCCACCCTGACAATGCGGTGACCATCATTCCACCCCTTACCATTTTCATTATAATTAATTTGTATTCATACATTCTTAATATTAATGAATTTCTGACTAATTTATCTCTAAACTAAATATCTTTTCATACTTGAAAATGTCACGATTTTCTTTTGTTCATACAACTCAACGGTAACATTTCAAATATCTCTTCAATACCTCCATTCTCCTGCATCCGTAATTTACTACCAAACATATTTTAATATGCGTACGTCAAAATAATCAACAGGTTTTATCATTCGAATACCTACTGTAAGTAAAATAAGACAACTATACAATAAAATAATTTACCTATTTGAATTCATAATAAGCACTTATGTATGAAAGGAAAAACTGCCGCCAGATGGTGAAAATTCTTATAATTCTGATTAAATTTATTGAAAATTGCAAAATAAAATTTAAAAAAAATATATGATTGTAGTTTAAAATGTCTGTATACAAAATAGCAATTTGGGTTTTTAAATATGGTATTAAGCTACTACATCCAGTTTTAATGTTTGTTTTAATATTAGTTGTAATTGATAATCTTATACCTAAGTTGCAATATTTGATTGTAAAAATATCATAAATTGATTTAATTGTCCTTCGTTTTAATGTTATAAAATGATGATTCCGAAGAAGGTGTACCGTTTTTCTGATTTTACTCGATTCAAACTGGATTTGGGAGCTTTTGGTACTAGATGCCTCAGGTTCATATTTTTGTGGTAGTAAATAAAAATGAATCCATAATATCTTTGTAAGAAATGTATTTACAATTTTAATAAAAATAACAAACACAATTTAAAGGAAAAAATATAAAATATACAAATAACAACAATTTAATCAATGTGCAATTGCAACCAAATCACAATAATGTAAATCTATAACATATTCACAGACCCATTTCAAGTCGGTCGGTCTTTGTAGAACCATTGCAAGGAATCAAATTCGGTATCATTTACTCTTAATCATAGTATGTATTATTGATTTAACAATATAAGGCATTATAATTTGATTGGCTCATTCATTATCTTATACAAAATATTATACTCTCTTCCACTTTCTCAGTCTAACATCGTCCTTTCAACCTGTTGAATAAGTTATAACATAAAATGTAGTATAAAAATATATTATAATCAGCAGTCTTCTTCGTATATTATTAGAGCTGCATTTGATTGGAAACAAAAGGAAAAGATTTCAGTTAATGTATACTTATGAAAGAATCATATTGTATACTCAACGAAACTAATGTAAGATACAAATTTATAAATATTATGTATATTATTTATACGTAAGAAAATAATTCATAAAACCTTATTAAGTATTTGTACATCAACAGCTAAGTAATATTTTTTTTTTGCTGAAATGTTAATTCTTTGTATTGGAAAATACTTATTTTAGGCGGGTACAGGAATAGCGATCACTAACAAACTGTACATAATATAGGGATTCTATAACATTCTCCCTTTTAACTCTCGTTATGTTTTAACATCGTTCAAGTTACTGTGAGCAGCGGAGGGACACTAAACAATCTATACTTAATCAATAACTTGTACCTATCTGTGGGACCATGTGTACTTTATGAGCAAACTGATGAGGATATTGTATATTTGGACAAAATTGTGCTGATTATAACAAAGTTTACTAAACATTACGTGATTTTTAGAAAAAAACCTGATCAATTCAATCAATAGGTAAAAAAATTCATAGAGATTATTTTGTCAAAGGCACTGACTATACACGCATTTCACATACGCCATAAATACATAAAATATACAAAATGGAAGTACTAAATTGTTCAATTGCTTGTTGACTTGTAAAAGGTGAAATAATATTAGGAAACACCAATAACTGTGAGATATAGCCCTGTTATAATTGAGTCTGTAGCTTAGACTACAACTGGGGAAAATGTTAGTATGGATCATACCTCAAAAAAAAAAAGTCTACCAAAGCATCGTGAATGATGATTTATAAGATGTTAAATGTTTGCAATAATATACTATATACAAAATGTAACTGCATTTATAATAAAACATGCACTCATTCTGTCAAATATAATAGATAATACATTACACAATATGTAATATTAATTTAATTAAAAGTGATCATCATAATAATAAACATCTTAATATATATACAATATACTTTCAAAAATATATGACGTATAGAAATATACTTTTTTAATTTGCACAATATTTAGCAAACGTTTATAAGTTATCATATGACACAGTATCAATCCTGTCGAGGGCTCCCAACAAATCACCATCAGTTGAAATACCCTGCTCAGTGAAAGTGGGTAGCTCGTTTGTTATATCCATGTCTTCTTGAAACGGTACCAATCCTGTGTTGACCATATCTATTGTTTCAGGCAGCGGTGAACCTGATAAGCTGGCCAAAACTCCAGCCTCAGTTTTATCTTCCATCAATGTAGTAGTTACTTCCAATAAGCTCTCTTCCAGATTGTTTTTTGTCACCTTTTTATCTTTAAAATTTATTAATCCCAGACCCGGTTCTAAAGAATTTCCGTTTATGAGAAAATCTTTGTTAGTGTAACTGAACATATTTCGACTATCCGATATCAATGGTGTAGATGGTACAGATTTGGAAGTCAGTGTGTTAGAATCGCAATATTCTTCATCTCTGTATTGGATATTTTCATTGATGTGAGTTTTTGAAATGGTAAAATTTGGCAATGAGCATTTTGCATATGGTAGAGGAGTACTAGGAACAGATCTTGAAGCGAAAAAACGATTCTCTAACAGGATATCATTCATAGGAATATTACCAATTGTAGATCTCTTTTGTATTTCATTGGTGGTTTGAGCAGAAAACACATTAATATTTCCATATTCAGCATGTTTATTGATATTTTCAGTGTGAGGTAAAATTCTATCTAATTCAATGTTAGCGAATTGAAGTGTTTCTTTAATGGCAGAGTCCATTGGAAGTGGTCGGGAATAATTGTTTAAACCTAAAGTATTGTTATCCACTCTCCTAAGAATTTCAGCACTTTCTTTCTCAATATTCATAGGTTGCATAAGTACGGCTTCACAAGATTCATTACTTAAGCTATTTTGGACACTCGAATCTAACACATTGTAGATTTGATCTAAATTTTCTGAATTGAGGCCAGCTTTTGAAATAGACTCACAGGTGTCATTTAATGTTCCAAAGTCACAAAATTCCCGAGGCACTGGTGTAGGAGGAACAGAACTACAAGGTGTGTTGTTGTAGCTAAGAAAGTTACCACCGTTTATTGAAGCATTCTGGAGCCTTGTATTATTGAAGAAAACTTGATTTATATCATTTGTTGTCACTATACTTTGATTCAATGGCACAGATTGAGATCTTATTGATGATATTGGTAAATCAGTGCCAAGATCTACACTTTCAGAAAAAAATTGACTAACTTCATGAGAAAGTGGATCGGCCGAATGAGGCTGAGTTTCTCCACATAAGGATTCAACTGGTTGATGGCTAACAGATCCGAACGAATTACTAGTAAATCGGGGCATGCAGATTTTAGTACCTATATAAGGTTGAGTGTTCATTTCTCCATATTTTATCGCACTATGATTTGCAAAGTTTGGCTTGTATTTTCCAGTTAAGATGTTTGGTGACGGTGGTGCTGACATGGGAAAACTCCTTATCATTGTTGCAGTTCCCGTTGTACACGCATTATGAGTCTGATCAGTAGGGATTGCAAAGTTATTTATTTCTGAGACTTTTCTACTTGGCAAATTACACTGTCCTGAATTTCGGAGTCCTAAACACTTGTTAGATAATTTGTTACTTGAACTTTTAGTCAATCGTTTTGATTGAAGTCTATTTGGAACAGGTTTAAGCTGGCAATTATTTCGAGCCCTGGGTACAGGTGTGTTTCTCGGACTCACAAATGGACTATTAACTTGATTGTTCTGATTTGTTGGTGATGTATTTATATTGGATGTTGCAACTGACTTTGTAGGACTAACATTTGGTTTATATTGATTTAATGGAGAACTTTTATTTCCATTGGGTGAAGGTGGTCCAGGTGAGATAGGCATAAAGTTAAATTGTTGCAATCTAGATGTTGGACTTTGTGGTACATTGGTAAGACTTTTTAAATATCCTGGAGGATCTTCAGTTGTTTGTCCATTAATACATCCATTATCAGTAAGTCGATGATTTTCAAAGCTCACTCGTCTTCTAGCATTCAATGTTCTATTTGATATTGGATTTGTAGGTTCAGCGGTAGAACTTGGTTTTTGATGTTTTTGAGTTAATATAACATTAGATGAAGTGGATCCATCCTTGAAATGGGTTTCACTATATGAATCTCTTCTAGTAACTGAGGTGAATGCACTCTCATTTCCATCAGATGTCGTACCCAAAATGTGTGTTGTTCCCAGAAGAGAAGAATGTTTTAAAGAATTATCAATTTCTTGGGTGGCTGGTAGTAAAGTGCTAGTAGTATTATGGGTTAAGCTGCTTTCTAAAAGTTCTCTTATCTGAGTTAATTTATCACTTTTACTTTGGCTATGATCTTCCTGAATATCCAAATTGTTTTCTAAAAAATCACGGCCTTGAGCAGAATTTTCATAATTAAGATTTGGTGCAGATAATGTGATTCCATCATTTCTTGAAGGTATCACAATTTCAGACTTGGTAACTTCTGTGCGATTTTGAGATTTTTCATCATTATTTATTTTTGCCATGCTTTCATTGGATAAGTTGTCAGAATTAGGTTGAAAATATTGCATGAGTTCTTCTTCATTTTCCTGACTATTACCTTCGATAAGGTAATCGTCCAATGCATGCTTATCCATATTACAGATACTTATTACTCTTTCACGAGTTAATATATCAGTGTGTTTATCTTCACATATTCCTTCAACTTTTGCTACGCCAGGTTCTAATACACTGCAGTGCATTTCAGTACTTGCATCAACTTTGAAGTCACCCTTACTTGAACAAGGAACAGGTGTATTCGTTTTTCGTTGCTTTTTTGTATATTTGGCTTTAGTAGGGGATTTTTTTCGCGGCCGACCTCTTGGCTTGGGTGGATTTACCGTGTTATTATTAGTAATATCAGGTGACTGAAGGGTGCTCTTTTTTCTAGGAGATCTTTGAGCCTTTTTAATCTCTTTGAGTTCAGCGCCCAATTTTCGAAAAGGTATCAAGTTAGGAATCTCAATATTTGGTGGTTGTGATGAATTACTGATATTTTTTGTTTTATATGTCTCAATAGGTTTATTTTCTACAGTAGAAATACTAGACTGATATGTGGAATCCTGACCTTGGTTTATATTTAAGTCCACATTTATATTGAGGATAAAATTTTGAGATGTTTGTGTATGAGATCCCATTGAAGAATGTTGTGACGATTCTTCTTTCTGCTTTTCACTTTCTTTATTTGATACTTCAGCACTGGGATTACTCTGTAATCGCGATGGAGGTAACTTTCCACTAAAACTTTCAGTAGCTCTCATTTTTTTAGGTAAATATTCTCCTCTACTTAATGCCTCTGCAAACTTTCCAGGTGAAACTGTAGGTTTTACATTGATATTGCTTTCAACAGATTGAGGAGAATTTATCTGAATTTCATTATTATAAGCTTCCAAAATCATTTTTTTACCAGGGAGCGGGAGTCTTGAAGGAGACGAATGTGGCAAATTTGAAGTTTGAGATGACCATGACTTTTTGGGTGTCAAAGATAAATTTAAAGAATCAGGTTCTTGAGATGTATTTACAATTGAAGAAGGTGAATGATAGGCTTTTTCCTGCACATTTTTAAATACTTTTGATTCATTGGTTTCGGACACACTACTACTTAAATTAATTGGCAAATTTGAATTCAGTGAAAAGTATTCTTGTTGAGGCTCATGCATAGAAACTTGATTAGCTGGATTATTTCCGTAATTATTTATGCATAAATTATGGGGTTGTGTTGAATTCTCATTGTAAAAAGTATTGTACCTCAGTGGATCATATTCTGTATGCCGTATCGGTAAATTAGAATTTTTGTAAAGTTTTAAATATTCTTGAGAAGTATATTGTGTTCTTATATTATATGATGAGGCCAAATTCACTGCTTCATTTTCATTGCTTAGATAATGTTCAGGAGGTAGTTGTGAAAAATGCCGAGTGTTTTCTGGAATGTCTGGGGACATTTGGTCTGTGTTTCTAAATAGTTCATGTGGTTGCCTCGGCGATACATAATTAACAGGAGAGCCAGTATTTTCCATCTTGATAGAAAAGTCTTGGGTATTTCCAACGCCAATGACATTTGGAATGTGTCCAGATGATCCTTCATCGGTTGTTATATCTTCATTTTCGAGTCGTTTGAGTTGGGTATGTGGTTGACACTGAAAAAAAAGAAAATAAAACTATATTTTTGACCGTATGTGAAATTGTAACACTTCCATACCTGAATTTTTCTTTTCAATTGTTTGATTACGCCACGTTCATGTATTTTACTTTGTGGATTTTCATTAGCACCTTGGTTGTTGACTAAAAATTAATTCATTTTTTATTTTTTTCTTGAAAGGATATGATTTTTTTTAAATTTAAACCATATATATACCTGAAGAATCGGCTACCTTGTTAGCCAACATCATAGCAGCCATGGAAGATGTATCTACATAATTCTTATCTAGCAAATGATGGGCTAATTCACACAAATTTTCAAACTTAAATCCTAAAAAGCATTTATATTATAAATTAACATTACAAAGTTGATTTATATTGAAAACTTCATATATACCTAATAATTTTTCTGCCCATTCCCTAATTAAATGAGAAGCAGCAATAAGCAAATCATTTTGTACTGTTGGTATTTCAATCGTCTATAATATAGGTATAGAAATTACAAAATTAATTAAATTACAATACATTATTAATTGTGTTTTTATAGTAACCTTTTGTTTCTCTCCTAAATCGGGTAATCGAGGTGCTTCTAATTTAACCCGTTTTCTCATTCCAGCATAACAATACCTGACAATAAGGGATTAATATTTAAGTAAAAGATTTATAAGAATAATAAACTCTTTCAGTTTACCTAGAATTTCCTCTTGTTCCCAATCGTCGAGGTTTTACACAGGGATAAACCTGTTTCATGACTTTTCCAAAATCAGCGGTAGATAATGGTTTCATTTTTGTTGTTCTACAATATTCTCTAAAAAAATATACATTTTTTTTTTATAAAAACAATGTTTTTATGAAAAGGTTGCTATTTGTAATAGTATAGTCTAGTCTACTGTTTCTAAATTTCTTCTTTCCTTTCGTTATTACTCTCAATAGTAGGTATTTAATTATTAATGTTTATACTACATTGTTTATCACATTATTATTTTTTTCATTTACTGAGAATTGACGAATACTGAAGTATTAAGGAGAATTGCATATCCCAACTTGTAGGATATTTCTATATTCATTTATTTTAATAAATAATTTTCATTAATTAGTTTTAGTTAATTTGAATTATAAAAAGATATACACATCACTTACAAATATTCATCATACACATCTTGTTTAGGTAAAGAAATCTCTGGATCCACTTCTAGATGAGTCTGAATCCACATAACGGTCTGATGAATTTCACTCCTAAAATGAACACATAATTCGAAATGTGGAAATATTGATAATGGAGGGTTATATTTTGTTTTTAAAAGCACATAGAAACACTTATACAGTATGCACATACCTTGACCCGAGAGGATTCAGAGGCTGTTTCAGAGGATCCACTCGAGGAGGGCCACTGGGCAGCTGCAGGTACAGTAATAACTTCTCCACCCCCGTCAAACTATCAACTTGTGATACCAAATGAGATATTTTTTGCTTGGACTCAGTGCTGTACAAAATATTTAGGAATCATTACTAAAGACCAGACACAACAAAATAAACAGCACGAGACTGCGTTTCAAATATTCCCTAAGCCAATGAGAAATAATCAGCATAAAAGGTAATATATTCAGTGAATTAGAAATTTATTAAAAGATAAAGTAAGTAATCGTAAAAGTGAGGCGAAGGTAAGATATTGCGCAGTGATCACCTGATACAAGATGGACCTGGAGCCGCCATGGCCGCGGAGAGGGGCAAGGGGGGCGCGGGGGGCGGCTGGGTCGGCGGGGGGGGCGAGTCTGAGGAAGGGGCTGGAGGCGAGGGGGCTGAGGGGGCTGAGGGGCGGGGCTCCATGGCACTGGGCCCCTGCCACCACCTCCTGACGTTTGATCAGCTGGCCGCCCTCACTGCCCGCTAACACTTCTGTGGTTGATCACTTTCACTTTATCAGCCAGCTCTATTTCACGACTATCAAAAAATCGTGCATACCTACCTGTATTATTTTTTGCACATCATATAATTTTTGGTGATAACCCATCCATGTCTATAAAAAAACTTTTACAAGTTCAATATTTTTTTGCTAGGGAGATGCTGCATTACATCTTTGTAAATATGAGGTATTTGATATTGACAGGAGTTCAATCAGGTTCAATCAAAATCTCCTAGATAGGAGACTCTGGTTCAATCAAGAGACACTATTTCAATACCTTTTCTAATAAATATACACTTTTCAAATTAAAATTATTTATTTGTGGAGAGTTAATTGGATTATTACTCCCAGGTGTACATTGTTACAAAACTGGAGATTTTAAAAGTAATAAAAATTACATACTGAATAATCGTGTTTTCATTACCTTTCAGAAACATGGAGCACTACATGCAGAAAAAAAAACTATCTATCAGTATAAAAATAAATGAATCTGAATGGCCATTAAACACTTACATTTTATTTTCTACCTTTTTATTTATAATATAATGTGGGCCAGTTGATTTAACTTAAACAAGAGACACTTGATTTCACTTTTGTAAATTTATGAACATTTAAAATTATTTTTCTTTCAATTGTTCAACAAAACAGTGAAAAAATACCACAGTTCTTATTTCCACAAACACATTTACAGCATATTTTGTTTCAAATAAATTGAAATATTCGTTAACTATCATGTGATCCTCTGTATACAACATATGCGGCCTGTGTCACCTACAGAGTGTTCTAAAGTTCACAATTTTCGTAGATCGAGAACAAATACACTACCGTCAGAAGCACTAGCGCCTACCTTTGAACCTCTTGAATTCCAGCAAACTTCAAAAATGCCACCAGTTCCTTTGTAACTATGAACAAGTTGACCTGTCTGCGTGGACCAAATATGTACACATTTGTCAAACGAGCCACTGGCAAGGAACTTTCCATCGGGTGAAAAGGCTACGCTATAAACTGGCTCCGTGTGTTTAGTTAATGTGTGGATGTATGTTCCTCTTTCAACATCCCAAAGCCTAACTGTTGAATCAAAACTTGCACTGGCCAGTATTAAATTCATATTAGGATTTAATGTTCCCGGTCCTGTGGGAGACCATTTGATTGTATATATTTCTTTCGAATGTGCTTGTAAATCGTGGACACATGTATCTTGCTTCATTGACCAAATCTTTAATGTCATATCGTCTGAGCAGGATGCTAACAATTGGCCCTGAGGATCCCATTTGATAGCATTAACCTCATTCTGAAAAAAAAATTCAATACATATAATAATCGACATCAATACATGGACCATAAAGATTTTAATTGTAAATAAATAATTACCGTGTGTCCTTGAAAACTTTTGATGGGTTTATCTACGTTTAGCTTGCAAACATGAATTCTCTGATCAGTGGAACAACTTGCAAATGATGTATTTGTTTGCCAATCAACGTCCAGAGCTGGAGCAGAATGAAATGAAAACTGTTGAGTGCATTGACCAGATGCCGCATCCCAAATTATTGTAGTCTTATCAACCTAAAACACATGTTTCGATAAAGAACAATATTTATACAAAGAGAAAGACAATTAATTGTTTTGCTAGTATTACCCCTGCACTTAGAATAAAATTGCTTCTCTTGTTCCACTTTAAAGAAAAAATAGGACCTTTATGTTGACCCAGTGTTGATGATAAATGACCTTCCGTATCCCAAATTCGTGCAAAACCATCATAGGAACCTGTTGCTAACAATTTTCCGTCACACTAAAATAGAAAAAAATATCACTAACACATTTATTCCAGATTTAATTTCAATACATACATTCCAGTCTAAAGATGTGACATCCTTATTACTCGGTACTTCTGCACCGTCGCCTATTTGTATACAGTGCCTTAACACTAATTGCTTGGGAGTTGTGACTGGATTATCTGACATATCCCATATCCTAAAGTAATTTTAAAAATAATTTCAAGTTAAATTTCTGAATAGGTGCATTGTAATAAAAAAGTGGTTTTACCTAGCAGTGCTGTCTCCTGAGCCACTAGCGAGTAAATCAGTGGTTGGATTCCAGGCACAAATAAATACTTCAGACTCATGACCTCGTAATATAGTTGCTTTGTTAGCTGGTATTTCAACAGACTGATCAACCTAATAAAAAAATTATTTACAAATATTTTCTAAATGAGTAAATTATCATTAAAATGCTGACATCTAAATTCCTATGAGCAGAAGGTGTTGCTGGAGTAGTTCCCGAAGATGTTGCAGAACCAGCTGTTGTTGAATCTTCCCCATTTTGATCTGCAGTTGGTGCTCCACTCTGTGATCCAATAGCATTGCCTCCACTAGCAGATCCAGGAGTACCAGTTCCTGCATTTCCACTCCCTGTTGTTCCTCCATCACCTGTTGATACTCCACCTTCTGTTTTTACAGCTTGTTTTTGTTGATTTTGCTGGTTTTGTCTAGATGCTACCACTTCTGGCATAACTGCATCAATTAAACTCAGACTTTCAATAAGACGTGTTTCACTTCCTAAAAATAAATATTTTTTATTAAAAATACTAAAGAATAATATTTCATAATATTAAACATATACAAACCATCATCACCAATACTAATTTCAGCTTCAGTATATTGAAGGCCCTTTTGCAAGATATTAAGTAGAGCTGCCGGTGGTACAAGAGCTCCATTTATGTTACTTTGGGAAATATGCGATTCAACACCAAAAGTGTAGGCCGAGTGTTGGAATCCTGTAATATAGGTAAATAATAATTTATCAAAGAGTTTCCTAGAACGTGAGTATCCTCTATTAATTGAAAAGTTTCCGTCCATTTCCACTGGTAAATTAAAGTTTATGGGTAAATCTATCATACCGTTGTGCTTCACAATGCTTAAAAAAATGTTCACAAAGCCATAAATCTATTCTTTACCTGGCCCAGCTTGTCATAGGAATGGTCAAGATGCTAAAAATACACTAAAAACTGCAATAGAAATGACGAAGAAGAAAATTGGTGGTATAAGTAAAAGTATTAACGTTGGTGTTTAGTAATCTTTTGTATTGTACAAAGTCGTCAGGAACGCCAACTTAAACATCAAAGGTTTAAGAAATCCATCTTCAATATTCATTGAAATAATATATCAAATAATATTTCATAATAAAGTTATTTACATTACATTTAGGGCTACATTAAAAAAGAGAAGTATTAACTAAAAAGAGAACGACAAACAAAATATAACAGGATGGAAAGTTGAATCAAAATATGGGTATACCGGACTCCTGAAGGTAGCGGTAGACAAGGAAGTTGACCTCATCACTTGTGAAACTCATGTCATCTGAATATTTGAATAATTACTAAGCAAAACTAAACAATATCACGACCGGTCAACGATATTAAAACTGTAACTGACACTGACACGCTCCGTGACAGACGCCGTCGACAATGTTGCTACTGTTATGAATACAAGTTATGTATGTATACCTATTTGTTCAACACCGATTGTATAAATATTACGATGGCGGACCAATCAGACGATTCTGAGTGAGACAATTAGCGTTGCCTCAGTCAAAGTCATCTGTTTGGTTCGCCATCTTGATATTTATCATCCACTTGTTCGACCTTCTAATATCGGTGTTATCGTTTGTTCTTAAATATTTTTGATAATGATTATCAAATTTATTGTAGTGTAGCGCCATCTGGACAGCGCAGATATGTATTTATGCGCTTCCAGCTGGCCGCTGCGAGTTAACGCTAACAGCTAACATCCCGTGTCCTTCCACTTGTCACTTGTGTCACGTGCCTCGAACGGGGAGCACGCCTCTGTCTGGCGCTCCTCCTGAGTATATATAACCTCAAATAAAAATTCGCCAGTCTCTAATCTTTCATTATAACACTCACTCCTGCACTGATACATCGAACCCACAATCATGGGGGCAACTACCCGTTCCCCATACTGGTGACCCCTTGTTACAGCCACCAGAGAATTTGCAACAGCTCATGTGGCACAACAGCTACCAAAGGAACAGAAGCCGTTCCAGCGTAGCAGCACGGCGAAGATCAGTCTCCTGGCATACTGACCTCCCGAGACAGTCACAACGTTGACCGCGTAATACATAATACAATTAATTAAGCTTAAATAAATAAATATATTTATTTACGCGTTCAACTTCAAAACTTAGCGTCAGCACATTATGACATTAACATGTTAGACATTGGCAATGGAAAAATTCAATTGTATTATGGGCGGAAGTAGTTGACCCATGGAGTTGGTCCAATCAATGCAGGAGTGAGTAGAAGTAAGTAATAAAAGATGATGTCAACTGGCCAGTGAAGATTTATTAGAAGAAGTTAATTACACAAAGCGGGCGCGCCAGACATGGCGATCCGAGTCCCGCTTCAAGGAGTCTCCCGGACGTGTGTCCAGCTGCTGCAGAGTGCTGGTAGGCAAGAGACTTCCTCACTGGGGACAGTTGTGGCTGTAAGCGGGAACTGGAAGTGCATAAATACATATCGGCGCTGTCCATGTGCCGCGACAGGACTCCCTTCCCAGTGAAACGATACAATTAAAAAAAAACATTGATATAAACATTAAGTTTCAGATAACGAATTGTTACAAGAAAAATTTATGAAAAACACAAAAAAAATAATACACAAGTTTAATAAAAATTTTGTTCACTGCACTGATTAACGAATTGATGTTGACTCGGCTCTGTATGATCTCGACGGAAGGAGGCTGTGTCGACGAAGGGTTCCTGAGGGACCTTGAACCTTGCCGGTCTTCTCTACACTGGTGCTGCTGCTCTCCAGTCGTAGATGTTGCCGTTGTGCTGATGATGATGCTCTCGTAGCCCTGTCGGCCGTCGTGGAGCAGTTCCCGCCCTTGTCGGGCTGTGGGTTGTTGTGTTGCTGATGCTCTCATAGCATTGTCGGCCGTCGTGGAGCAGTTCCCGCCCTTGTCGGGCTGTGGGTTGTTGTGCTGCTGATGCTCTCATTGCCTTGTCGGCCGTCGTGGAGCAGTTCCCGCCCTTGTCGAGCTGTGGGATGTTGTGCAGCTGATGATGCTCTCATAGCCCTGTCGGCCGTCGTGGAGCAGTTCCCGCCCTTGTCGAGCTGTGGGATGTTGTTGTCACCTTGCGCCCTCGTGGAGCGGTGGTTGTTGTCGCCTCGTGTGGATGTTGTCGCCTCGTGTGTTCCCGCCCACGTGGAGCTGGTGGTTGTTGTCACCTCTTGTGTTCCCGCCCACGTGGAGCGGTGGTTTTTGCTCTCGTCGAGCTGTTGTCACCTGTTGTGGTTGTTGTCGCCTCATGTGGTCTCGCCGAGTTATCAGTGCAGGGAGTGAGAAGTAAAAGAAGATGTCAACTGGCCAGTGAAGATTTATTAGAAGAGGTTAATTACACGAAGCGGGCGCGCCAGACATGGCGATCCGAGTCCCACTTCAAGGAGTCTCCCGGACGTGTGTCCAGCTCGAGTGCTGGTAGGCAAGAGAGTTCCTCACTGGGGACAGTTGTGGCTGTAAGCGGGAACTGGAAGTGCATAAATACATATCGGCGCTGTCCAGTAGCCGCAACAGTATGAAGATACACAACACATTCGACTCCCAGAGATTTTTTGCAACATGGTGGCCACCAAAGACGAGTTATTTACAAGTATTTTTCCAGATTTAGGATATAATTATACTAATCATGGATGGTTAAGAGAGGGAGCTATTTTAGCCCCAAAATTTTTAGATGTTAACTCCATCAATTTTAACATACAACAGTCATTGCCTGGTAATAAAATTACATTCAAATCGATTAAAACTGTTGTTGACCCTGACGAAGTCGTCAACTACCGTGTAGAGTTTTTAAATTCATTAGATTTACCTGCCACCTCTTAATTGGCGATTGAAGATTGGCTCACCTATAATTTTGCTTCGAAATTTTAATGCCCCGATATTGTGTAATGGCACTCGATTAGTTATAAAAAATCATGGGCAACATTCTTGAAGCCACTATTTTGAGTGGAAAATTCGAAGGTGAAGTTGTACTTCTACTACAGGTCCCAATGATTCCTTCAGATTTAACTATACAATTCAAACCTTTACAGTTTCTAATCCACCTAGCATTTGCAATGACTATAATATAATCACAAGGCCAAACAATGAAAATTTGCGACTTAAGATTTAGAAAATGTTGCATGTCCCAGCGTTGGAAAACCATCGAATTTGTTTGTTTATGCTCAATGCTCCTCAAGGATCAACAAAAAATATTGTACATCCTATGGAATTATGATAAATCATGTTTTTTAAATTAATAAATATACGTTTTAAAATAGTTTAAGTGTTAACTTTTTCACCTTTAACTAAAACAAGTTTAAAGAACTGACCCTAACCTAAACTAACCTAACTGAGTTTTTATTAAACACAGTTTCTACAATCAAAATTCTCCAGATTGGTACAGCTTATTCAAATGTGTTTTTATTTTTTAAATAAAGACGTGTGTACAGGACAACGTCTATATGTATATTTATACTTAATTAAAGCCATTCAAAGTATAACGAGCGAGGGTATCGATCTTTACTATAAAACCATTACACTAAAATTAAATATAATATATAGATGGAACATAATTCTTTTTAAGCCATTTAGGCATTTGACTTGAAATATATTCCACGTCAAAGTCAAATGCAGGCACCCGCAGCGAAAAAACCTGCTTCGGCCAAAAAGTTTGTTTGCTTTTAGTAGTTGGTGTTAATAGTAAGTAGCGCGCAATTGAATATTTTTTTACGTGCATATTAAAAAATAAATATGTATGTTTGTATGAAGGTAGTGCAGTCAATCATCATTTCTATACAATCGTGACTGAACAGGATGATGGCCCTGAAAAGGGCCTTTTGCTCGATTATGTGGATCGGTCGGTGTCGTGATAGTTGTAATAATCGATGATGATGTATAATTTATGCCTTCTTCTCGGTCTTCTTGGGCAAGAGGACGGCCTGGATGTTGGGCAGGACTCCTCCCTGGGCGATGGTGACTCCGGAGAGTAATTTGTTCAACTCTTCGTCGTTGCGGATGGCCAATTGCAGATGACGGGGGATGATCCTGGTCTTCTTGTTGTCGCGGGCGGCGTTACCGGCCAACTCCAACACTTCGGCGGCCAGATATTCCATCACGGCAGCCAAGTAGACCGGTGCACCGGCCCCGACGCGTTCCGCATAGTTTCCTTTGCGCAACAGACGATGGATACGTCCCACGGGAAACTGCAGACCGGCCCTGTTGGAGCGGGACTTCACCTTTCCCTTCACTTTGCCTCCTTTACCGCGTCCAGACATCGTTAGATTGTTTGTTGTGTTGTATACAGATACGATCGATACTCGAAGCGAGAGATCTCGATGTGTAGTGATGATGGCAGTCAGTCAGTCAGTCAGTCACGTTATTGTTTTGTGAGGGTTCGCTGGCGTAGTCGCCATTTCCCTCTGTCTGTGTTTGTATATGTTCCCTCGGTGTCCTGGTGTGGTCCTCAGGCGTCCTGTGTGGTCCCTCGGTGTGAACTCTTCACGTTAGCGACAGCGCCGCCAGGTTTGATCCTTCAAAAGGCTTATTTTGTGTGTGTGTGTGTGTGTGTGTGTGTGTGTGTGTGTGTGTGTGTGTGATGGTTGGTTAGTAATGGGATTTGGTTAGTCTGGGGGTACCGGAAAGTAGCGGTCCCGTTCGAACAGACGGTTTCTGATCGTGGGATTTTCGCTGCTTTTACATTCGTCGTGGAATTTGTCAGATAGTTTCTTCATATGTGCCCTGATGCTTTCCATTTTGAGGTCCCGGTGTATGTCTGCGTTTCTTATGAACCACGGTGCTCCTACGGCGTTCCGTAACGTGATGTTCTGGACGCGCTGCAGGCGTGTTCTGTTAGATCGGCTTAAGTCCATCCAGGCCGGGCATGCATATGTGAGTACTGGTCTGACTATCGTCTTGTATAAAAGCAGCTTGCTATCTAGTCGGAGAGGGGACGTAGGCCCGATGAGTGGCCACAGTTTTGCGGCCGCTCCTCTTGCCTTTTGGGAGACGGATTTGGTGTGGGTTGTCCATGCAAGTTGGCGATCTAGGTGTACTCCGAGGTATCTGACCGTTTTTTGCCAGGGGAGCTGTACTCCTTGTATCTCTAGCTCTGGAGGTTTGATGGTACTTCTTGAAAATGTGATGGCTTCCGTTTTCTGTGGGTTGATTTTAATTTTCCATATATTTGCCCAAGATTTGTATTTCTTGAACAACTCCATCAGTTTACGTCTAGCCAAGTCTCTGTTGGCAGAGCTTGCCATCAGAGCGGTGTCGTCGGCGTACTGTGCCATCAGGGTGTTTGTGTCTGTGGTGTGTGGTGCGTCAGCTGAAAAGATGTTATAAAGGGTAGGGGATAGGCAGGAGCCTTGCGGTACTCCCGCCTGAATGGGTCTGGTGGTTGAGAGGGTGGAATCCAGTCTGACGCAGAACGTTCTTTCACTCAGAAAAGACCTGATCAACTGTATGAGTTTTGTGCTGATCTTGAATGTCTGGAGCTTCTTCAGCAGGCCTCGATGCCATACAGAGTCGAAGGCTTTCTCTATGTCCAGAAATAGAGCCGTCGTGTGTTTTTTGAACAGTAGTCCTTTCTGGATGAAGTCCGTCGTGCGTCTGAGCTGGTTGGTGGTGGAATGTTTTGCTCGGAAGCCGTGTTGGTGATCCGGGAGGATTTTCCTCAGCTGAATCTCATAGTTCAACCTGTATAATATGATTTTCTCCAGTACTTTGCTAAGACTGCTCAGCAGGCTGATTGGTCTATAGCTTCCTGGGAACAGGGGGTCTTTGTAAGGTTTTTTAAGAACTATGATCATCGCTTGTTTCCAAACTGTGGGGAAATGACCAAGGTCGATGGCTGCTTTGCAAATATTTAAGAGTTGTACCAGTCCCGTCTCTGGGAGGGATCTGAGAGCTCTGTTTGATATTCCATCTAGGCCGGGAGCTTTCCTTGGATGAAGCGTCTGGATGATCGATTTCACTTCGTCCAAGTCCGGCGATTCGTGGTCAAGAAGGACGGGGGGGGTGTGGTCTTTTGTGGCTTCGACGTCGGAATCCGTTCCTTCGGTGTCCTCCCATGATTCAGAGTCCGAGTCTGGTTGATGTAGAGGTCCGTAGAAACGGTTGTGTGTGAAGGTGTTCTCCAGGTGATCTGCAAAATCTTCGGCTTTGTCTTCGTTGGTGTAGGATATGCCATTTAGTCCATGAATCGGGTAATTCGTCCGTTTATCCGCTCGCAACACTTTGGCTATCTTCCAGAATGGTCGACTTCCTTTAGGAAGAGACTCAATGAATTCGTTCCACCTTTCGGCTTTATACGTCCTCATTGATTCCCTTACCTCGTGTGTCAGTCTGTTTAGACGCCATTTGTCTTCAGGTCTTCTGCTTGCCAGCCAAGTCTTCCTAGCCTTTTTCTTTTTGCGAATCAGCTCAAGAATGCTGGCCGGTACGGTATCGGGAGCTCTTGGGTGTTTCGGGCGTGAGGATTCGGTTAACGCTGTCTTAATATTGTTGGTGAGCGTGCTTGCTGCCTGGTCCAGTTCTGTTGGTGTGCGGATTGTCGGTGGGACTGTTAATGTTCTTTCCAGCAGTTCCGCGAAGAGTTGCCAATTAGTTTGTTGATGCTGGAGTCCCGGATATCTGGCTATCGGAGAGAGTACGAGGGTTACGGGTTGGTGATCGGAGTTTAGGGCGTTGACTGTTTGGATGTCGTACGATTGGGGGATGCCGTTATGAATTATGATATCTATTACGTCTGGGCGAGCGCCGCATCGCGGGTAAATGGTGGGCTCTGTTGGTCCATCAGCGATTATTTGCGGATTACGTGTTAGGAAGTTATCCAGCGTATTGCCTTTTGCGTTCCTAACTCTGCTGTTCCAGAGGGGGTGTTTCGCGTTCAAGTCCCCAGCTAAAATTGTGGGGATGGTCGGATCTAAAAGTTGCGCGAGGTCAGAGTCGAGTAGGGTCGCCCCCGGGGGCGAGTAAACTGAAGTTATTTTTAGCTTGCCATGTGCGGTTGCAAGTACTATGGAGGTGGATTCTATATTTGTGGTGATATTAGGGGGTGGTGGAGCAAAACTGTGGTCGAGTTGGCGGCGTGCAAAGATGGCTGTTCCGCCTCCTCTCCTGTCCGTGCGGTCTGTGCGGTACGTGAGGTAATTGGGGATGTTAAAAGGGGTGTGTGGTTTAAGGAAGCTCTCTCCGATTAGAAGCGCATCTAGGTTGTGTGTGTGGATGAAGTTTGTCACCTCCAGTCGGTCGTTGGTGAGAGTACCTCCCGTATTCCAGAAGGCCAATTTGAATGGGGAGATGTTTGGGGTCATGGTTAGTGGAGGAGTGATGTTAGTTGCTGCAAGCTCGACATGACTACCATGAGAGCCTGCTGGGTTTGAGTTAGTACTTCCAGCACTTTGTTGTTAGTGTCGCTGGAAGGTGGTGTTTGGGGGGTGGTAGGGGGTGTGGGGTTTGCTGCTTGAGCAAATGTTTTTTTGTTTGTGATCTGTGGAGTGTTGGTGTAAGCCTTTGTCGGGGCACTCACCTTTTTGGTGCTGTCGCGCACTGGTTTGTTCAGTGGATTCTCGCTGCATCCTCGGTAGCTCGCTGGGTGGGCTCCTTGGCAGTTGGAGCACTTGGCGGGGGTCTCCTTCTTCTTGCGGCATTCGGTGGTGAGGTGGGACTTTGCGCACTTCACGCATCTCGGTTCTGCGTGACAGTGGCTTTGCGAGTGTCCAAATCTCTGACAGCGGTGGCACTGTGTCGGTCTGGATTTATCCAGCTGGTAGCCTTCTACCTTTATTTTTAGGTGCAGCGTTTGCAGCCTCTGCAGGTTGAAAATATTTCTGTTCACTTCCGTTTTGGGGAGAGAGAACAGAATCAGGGGTAGTGGCCTTTTGGTGTCGCCAACTCGTCTGTGCATGCGGCTGGCTTTTCCGGAGAATCCTGCCGAAGTCATTTCGGCTTCGATTTCTTCCGAAGTGATGGATTCGGGTACGCCTCTCAGGACTACCCGAAGTTGTTTCTCCTCGGGTAGGGCGTATGTATGGTAGCCCACTTTTTCCCTGGTGAAGAGGGCTACCATGCGTCGGTGGTTGGTGGAGTCGGCCGCCTGGAAGACGATACCGTCTCTTATATTTTTTGTGGAGATAAGAGATATCTTATCTCCGTGGATTTTTTTGACCAGCTGTGCAAAGCTGGTCTTGCTCGTTACGGTTACCCTTGGTGGCAACCTGGTAGTGGAAGCTTGAACGGTCGGTGGGGGGGTTGATGATGTTGTCGCTGTTGATGGTGTTGTCGCTGCTGCTGCTGCTGGTGGTGGGGTCGTCTTTGGTGGGGTGGTGGTGCGCTTGACTAGGCGCTTGTGTGGCGGCGAGTTTTGCGCCGGAGTCTTATAGCCTTTTGAGGCTGTTGAGTCTGCTTCAGACTGCGAGCCTGAAGAGCTTTGTGAAGACTTTGCAGTCTTCCGCTTCCGTGATGATGGCCGCAGACGATGGACGCTTTAATAGTGGGGAAATCCAGATGGCGCACGTCACGTGATTATCAAATACATAATATTATTGTGTACACAACATAATCTATAGAATACAAAGAGGGGATCCCGAGGGCTCTTACTATTGGACGGTACGGGGAAAATGTGTGTAGCGTGAGCATCGAGAAGCGAGAAAAGGCGAAATTTTCACGGCAACCACCATCGATCGACCAGTAAGTACAAGTACTCGACTCGTTAATCTACAAAATGGCACCCAAAACCAGCGGCAAAGCGGCCAAGAAGTCCGGCAAGGCCCAAAAGAACATCTCGAAGACCGACAAGAAGAAGAACAAGCGCAAGAGGAAAGAATCTTACGCCATCTACATCTACAAAGTGCTGAAACAAGTGCACCCCGACACCGGAATCTCCAGCAAGGCGATGAGCATCATGAACAGCTTCGTGAACGACATCTTCGAACGCATCGCCGCCGAAGCCTCCCGCCTCGCCCACTACAACAAGAGATCGACCATCACCAGCAGGGAGATCCAGACTGCCGTCAGGCTTCTCTTGCCCGGAGAATTGGCCAAGCACGCCGTCTCCGAAGGCACCAAGGCCGTCACCAAGTACACCAGCTCCAAGTAATCACTCACTTACGCTCATCATTCTCCAACAACGGCCCTTTTCAGGGCCACCACGTCTATATTATAGCGATATTCGAAATGATCCTCCTTACATTATTTTATTATAACAAATGTATTGTTTACTTTTACAATTTCACCAGCACGTGTGTCGACTAAATCCAAATAAAAAAGACAACATCGAAAGCCAGACAATGTGTATTTCACAAAGCATAGTCTGATATTGTGTACCTCTAATACATACATACATACATATGTCGCTATTGTCTGTAAATAATAATATGGCTAGACATTTAAACAAGTAAGTGTGTGTGTGCATTATAGGAGAATACAATATAAATAATGATCCTCTGTACGGGAGACACTGTCTGCCTGAAATAATATATTATGTACAATGTGTATTATGACTGTCATTGCGCAAAGTAGCCAGGTTCATACATATTATTGAATTATATTTATTATTGTTCATTGTGAGAAGATGATGATTTTTAAGTATCTATACTCCAAGATTGCACTATACTTCTTAATTGCACTAAACATCAAGATTGCACTAAACTTGAAGATTGCACTATACTTCAACATTGTGCTATACTTCAAGATTGCGCTATACTTCAAGATTGCGCTATACTTCAAGATTGCGCTATACTTCAAGATTGTGTTACCCTTAAAATTGCACTATACTCCAAGATTGCACTATACTCAAAGATTGCACTATACTTCAAGATTGCACTATACTTCAAGATTGCGCTATACTTCAAGATTGCGCTATACTTCAAGATTGCGCTATACTTCAAGATTGTGTTACCCTTAAAATTGCACTATACTCCAAGATTGCACTATACTCAAAGATTGCACTATACTTCAAGATTGCACTATACTTCAAGATTGAGCTATACTTCAAGATTGTGTTACCCTTAAAATTGCACTATACTTCTATATTATACTATCTATCAAGATTGTGCTATCCTTCAATATTATGCTACCCTTAAATATTGCACTATAGGTATTTGAATATTGAGCTACCCTTTACTTCTTATAGATTTAATTTCCCCCCATAATGACATAGTGGTTCCATATAACTATGTTGTACCTTATGTTTTATTCAAATTATATGCTAAATGTACAATCGATCGATCACCAACTAAATGCCATATTATATATTCGAATAGAACACATTCTAATAAGAATCTGATCAGAAAGTACTGGTAAAGTGATGGTATAGAGCAGCAAGCAAGCAATGACTAAAGCTGATAAACATAAGTAATCATTTCATAATGAACGTGCATTATCAGTGTGGTGGCCCTGAAAAGGGCCGTTGTTTATATGTGTATGTGTGCATGTGTGTGTTGTTTCACCACGAATGGCCGGAGTGGATGGTAGGTATGTACATACATAATATTATCTGTTGTTGTATAATATTATTTAACCTCCGAAACCGTAGAGAGTGCGGCCCTGCCTCTTGAGGGCGTACACTACGTCCATGGCGGTGACGGTCTTCCTCTTGGCGTGCTCGGTGTATGTGACAGCATCTCTGATCACGTTCTCCAAGAACACCTTCAGGACACCGCGAGTCTCCTCGTAGATCAGCCCGGATATACGCTTGACGCCTCCTCTTCTGGCCAGACGCCTGATGGCGGGCTTGGTGATACCCTGGATGTTATCGCGGAGCACCTTCCTGTGACGCTTGGCGCCACCCTTTCCCAGACCCTTGCCTCCCTTTCCGCGTCCGGTCATCTTGTCTCAGAATCAGTTATCGAAGGATAAACGAGTGTTAAGCTCTCAGTGCGAACGACTGAAATGTGGTGAGTGTCCTTCTCGAAACACGCTCTTAAAATACTGTTCGCCCCACCACAGTGCGATCGACACAATACACGCCACGCTCGCCGACTTTCGACACTTTCGACCGCTCGCCCCTACCACATAAGGACCGTTTCTGTCTGCACCGTGTTTGTGTGCAGGTGCGACTATCGTGAACCCATATTGTTATAAATATATGGAGACTCGGCGGGGATCGCACATTCGTACATTGGCACCTCGCTCGTCGATCCGTCGTTCTGATTCTCTCCGATCTCATCTCGTCTCATCTCTGAAGCAATGGCCCGTACTAAGCAGACCGCCCGCAAGTCCACCGGAGGCAAGGCCCCCAGGAAGCAGCTGGCCACCAAGGCAGCTCGCAAAAGCGCTCCGGCCACCGGAGGAGTGAAGAAGCCTCATCGTTACAGGCCCGGCACTGTCGCCCTCAGGGAGATCCGTCGTTACCAAAAGTCTACCGAGCTTCTGATCCGCAAGCTTCCCTTCCAGCGTCTCGTCAGAGAGATCGCTCAGGACTTCAAGACCGACCTCCGCTTCCAGAGCTCCGCCGTCATGGCCCTCCAGGAAGCCAGCGAGGCTTACCTCGTCGGTCTCTTCGAAGACACAAACTTGTGCGCCATCCACGCCAAACGCGTCACCATCATGCCCAAGGACATCCAGCTCGCCAGGAGAATCCGCGGCGAGAGAGCATAAGACGCTTCCGACCTTCTTTCTGCTCGGATCAGACCATCGACTCCTCGCTCACACGCTCGATTACCTTTTGCGCAAAAAGGCCCTTTTCAGGGCCACCAACATTATCTTGACGATATGATATTTGATATGATTAAAGCCAACTCAACGTTTCCCGCGTTAATATCGATTGCACAATCACAAATTTGTTTCATATCAAAATGCAAACGATGCTGTTATTCTGTTTGCCTACTTTCAGGGGCTACATTTCATTTAAAATGCTTTATGCAACAATACATTACTAATAAATATTTTCATGAACGGAAATTAGAATTTATAAGATAATAAGTTATAACACACTTTATGATTCTGACGTAGTAAGCTTTTTTATAACAATATGAACAAAATAAGTAGGAAAAAGAAATGGAAAACTTTAAATTATAAATACGTTTATAACATTAGTGAAACATAATGAATGGGTTTATAGTAATTGTGTTTGATTTTTCTGTAAATTATTCTCATCTTCAGACTGTTATATTTGTAGATTGGTACACAATTAAATTTTGTTGGCCAATCAATCATATTTTTTCTATTCCACTTTAAAAAGCATTAGTTTTTCTTATAACCATACGACCCATCATGATTCTGATGTGAAAAAACTTGATTTCTCGCGTTAATATCGATTGCACAATCACAAATATGTTTCATATCAAAATGCAAACGATGCCGTTATTCTGTTTGCCTACCTTCAGGGGCTACATTTCATTTAAAATGCTTTATGCAACGATACATTACTAATAAATATTTTCATGAACGGAAATTAGAATTTATAAGATAATAAGTTATTACACACTTTATGATTCTGACGTAGTAAGCTTTTTTATAACAATATGAACAAAATAAGTAGGAAAAAGAAATGGAAAACTTTAAATTATAAATACGTTTATAACATTAGTGAAACATAATGAATGGGTTTATAGTAATTGTGTTTGATTTTTCTGTAAATTATTCTCATCTTCAGACTGTTATATTTGTAGATTGGTACACAATTAAATTTTGTTGGCCAATCAATCATATTTTTTCTATTCCACTTTAAAAAGCATTAGTTTTTCTTATAACCATACGACCCATCATGATTCTGATGTGAAAAAACTTGATTTCTCGCGTTAATATCGATTGCACAATCACAAATATGTTTCATATCAAAATGCAAACGATGCCGTTATTCTGTTTGCCTACCTTCAGGGGCTACATTTCATTTAAAATGCTTTATGCAACGATACATTACTAATAAATATTTTCATGAACGGAAATTAGAATTTATAAGATAATAAGTTATTACACACTTTATGATTCTGACGTAGTAAGCTTTTTTATAACAATATGAACAAAATAAGTAGGAAAAAGAAATGTAAAACTTTAAATTATAAATACGTTTATAACATTAGTGAAACATAATGAATGGGTTTATAGTAATTGTGTTTGATTTTTCTGTAAATTATTCTCATCTTCAGACTGTTATATTTGTAGATTGGTACACAATTAAATTTTGTTGGCCAATCAATGATAATTTTTCTGTTCCACTTTAAAAAGCATTAGTTTTTCTTATAACAATACGACCCATCACGATTCTGATGTGAAAAACCTGATGATTTCCCCGATTGCACAATCAATAAAACTACTAGTCCTGCTTAAATCTTTACTATCTACGGTTGAAATTGCATTACACGGATATGATTTTTTCATAAATGATTAATTGAAGAAAAATACCACAAGAGGGATGAAATCAATGGGTCCATCGTGTCCATAACCATTTACTTTGATTGTATCGGTCAATTTTTCAGTGTTAATTTTTCCAATCAATACTAATTCCGAATCACGGAAATAAATGTGTTAATCAAATTTAGATATACTCTCCTCATCCACCTGAAATATATATAGAATTTAATAAATTGTGTGAGTAAACAAACTGGTTATTCATACTTGGTCTTTGGGATATGTGTAAGTAATATTGGACAAAAGAGGCGAAGCTATGTATTTGTAAAAATCTCTCAATTGCTCAGCAGCATCGGCTGCTTCATAAAAAATTTCACATTAATTAAATTTTGTTAGAAAATCAAAGATAAATTTTCTGTTCCACTTTAAAAATCATTAGTTTTTCTTATAGCAATACGACCCATCATGATTCTGATGTGAAAAAACATGTTGATTTCCACGATTGCACAATCAATAAAACTACTAGTCCTGCTTAATTGTTTACTATCTACGGTTGAAATTATATTACACAAATATGATTTTTTGATAAATTGAATATATAGATGTAGTGATACATCAACCACATTGTAAACGACACGACCACGCTGCGGCTCGATTCTGTGTCCATATATAAAGTCATCAGGTATTCCGTGTTCACATTCATTCTCTCAGTTTGCGTCGTACGTAAAGCAAGTCTCCGTATAGAAAAATGGCCGACACAGCAGCAGCTCCGGCGGCGGCGGCTCCTTCGACCCCCAAAAAGGGCAAGTCTCCAGCCAAGCCGAAAGCGAAAAAGGTGGCGGCAAAATCCACCCACCCCCAGACGTCCGTCATGGTGAACAACGCCATCAAGGAATTGAAGGAACGTGGCGGATCTTCCCTCCAAGCCATCAAGAAGTACATCGCCGCCAACTACAAGGTCGACGCTGACAAATTGGCACCTTTCATCAGAAAATACTTGAAGAGCGCCGTCACCAAGGGAGTCCTCGTGCAGACCAAGGGCAAAGGGGCCAGCGGCAGTTTCAAGCTAGAGTCGAAAGCTTCCGGGGGCGGTGTCAAGAAAGTCGCCAAGCCTAAATCTCCCGCGAAGAAAGCCCCCAAGAAAGAGGCCGTCAAGAAGGTGAAGAAGGCGGCGGCCGCCCCCAAAGCTAAGAAGGCTCCGGCCACCCCCAAAGCAAAGAAATCGGCCAAACCAAAATCTCCAGCCAAGGCCAAGAAAACCGCAAAACCACCCACCAAACCTAAAGCTCCCAAGGCCAAAAAGGCACCAGCAGCGAAAAAAGCTCCGGCCAAAAAAGCTGCTTCGGCCAAAAAGTAAAAAATATGTTTTTTTTGCTTTTCAACAACAAAAACACCCACCCACTCACGCAAAGTTAAGATCGCAAGGGCCCTTTTCAGGGCCGCCAAAATATTCACCACGAATTTCACCATAGAAATGATTGCTTTCTTATTTTTTATGTTATATTTACATACAAATATTTTGATAAACCATAGTTATTTTAATTATATCGCATCTAATAATTAAATTATTATTTTTGGCCAATGTGCATATTTATCAAAGAAAATTTACTTTCATACTGAAAATGCCCAAATTTCCAAACTTTTGCTTAAGCGCAAAAAAATATTTAAATGGCTAATTTGACTTTGACGTGGAAAATATTGACTGCTCCAGTGTATAATATCGTATGTGCAAAAATGCAATTTTACAGGCGAGCCGTTTAAAGATATGCTCAAATTTCCTGAAAACTGAAAATTCTAATAGCTATTGCACTATAAGTTTAGCTACATACCAACATTTGACTTTTACGAGGATTATATTTAACGTACATATTACAAAATAAATATATACGACGTATGAAGGTAGTGCAGTCAATCATCATTTCTATACAATCGTGACTGAACAGGATGATGGCCCTGAAAAGGGCCTTTTGCTCGATTATGTGGATCGGTCGGTGTCGTGATAGTTGTAATAATCGATGATGATGTATAATTTATGCCTTCTTCTCGGTCTTCTTGGGCAAGAGGACGGCCTGGATGTTGGGCAGGACTCCTCCCTGGGCGATGGTGACTCCGGAGAGTAATTTGTTCAACTCTTCGTCGTTGCGGATGGCCAATTGCAGATGACGGGGGATGATCCTGGTCTTCTTGTTGTCGCGGGCGGCGTTACCGGCCAACTCCAACACTTCGGCGGCCAGATATTCCATCACGGCAGCCAAGTAGACCGGTGCACCGGCCCCGACGCGTTCCGCATAGTTTCCTTTGCGCAACAGACGATGGATACGTCCCACGGGAAACTGCAGACCGGCCCTGTTGGAGCGGGACTTCGCCTTTCCCTTCACTTTGCCTCCTTTACCGCGTCCAGACATCGTTAGATTGTTTGTTGTGTTGTATACAGATACGATCGATACTCGAAGCGAGAGATCTCGATGTGTAGTGATGATGGCCGCAGACGATGGACGCTTTAATAGTGGGGAAATCCAGATGGCGCACGTCACGTGATTATCAAATACATAATATTATTGTGTACACAACATAATCTATAGAATACAAAGAGGGGATCCCGAGGGCTCTTACTATTGGACGGTACGGGGAAAATGTGTGTAGCGTGAGCATCGAGAAGCGAGAAAAGGCGAAATTTTCACGGCAACCACCATCGATCGACCAGTAAGTACAAGTACTCGACTCGTTAATCTACAAAATGGCACCCAAAACCAGCGGCAAAGCGGCCAAGAAGTCCGGCAAGGCCCAAAAGAACATCTCGAAGACCGACAAGAAGAAGAACAAGCGCAAGAGGAAAGAATCTTACGCCATCTACATCTACAAAGTGCTGAAACAAGTGCACCCCGACACCGGAATCTCCAGCAAGGCGATGAGCATCATGAACAGCTTCGTGAACGACATCTTCGAACGCATCGCCGCCGAAGCCTCCCGCCTCGCCCACTACAACAAGAGATCGACCATCACCAGCAGGGAGATCCAGACTGCCGTCAGGCTTCTCTTGCCCGGAGAATTGGCCAAGCACGCCGTCTCCGAAGGCACCAAGGCCGTCACCAAGTACACCAGCTCCAAGTAATCACTCACTTACGCTCATCATTCTCCAACAACGGCCCTTTTCAGGGCCACCACGTCTATATTATAGCGATATTCGAAATGATCCTCCTTACATTATTTTATTATAACAAATGTATTGTTTACTTTTACAATTTCACCAGCACGTGTGTCGACTAAATCCAAATAAAAAAGACAACATCGAAAGCCAGACAATGTGTATTGCACAAAGCATAGTCTGATATTGTGTACCTCTAATACATACATACATATGTCGCTATTGTCTGTAAATAATAATATGGCTAGACATTTAAACAAGTAAGTGTGTGTGTGCATTATAGGAGAATACAATATAAATAATGATCCTCTGTACGGGAGACACTGTCTGCCTGAAATAATATATTATGTACAATGTGTATTATGACTGTCATTGCGCAAAGTAGCCAGGTTCATACATATTATTGAATTATATTTATTATTGTTCATTGTGAGAAGATGATGATTTTTAAGTATCTATACTCCAAGATTGCACTATACTTCTTAATTGCACTAAACATCAAGATTGCACTAAACTTGAAGATTGCACTATACTTCAACTATACTTCAAGATTGCTATACTTCAAGATTGCTATACTTCAAGATTGCGCTATACTTCAAGATTGTGTTACTTAAAATTGCACTATAAAGATTGCACTATACTATACCAAGATTGCACTATACTTCACTATACTTCGATTGCACTATACTTCAAGATTGCTATACTTCAAGATTGCGCTATACTTCAAGATTGTGTTACCCTTAAAATTGCACTATACTCTGCACTATACTTCAAGATTGCACTATACTTCAAGATTGCGCTATACTTCAAGATTGTGTTACCCTTAAAATTGCACTATACTTCTATATTATACTATCTATCAAGATTGTGCTATCCTTCAATATTATGCTACCCTTAAATATTGCACTATAGGTATTTGAATATTGAGCTACCCTTTACTTCTTATAGATTTAATTTCCCCCCATAATGACATAGTGGTTCCATATAACTATGTTGTACCTTATGTTTTATTCAAATTATATGCTAAATGTACAATCGATCGATCACCAACTAAATGCCATATTATATATTCGAATAGAACACATTCTAATAAGAATCTGATCAGAAAGTACTGGTAAAGTGATGGTATAGAGCAGCAAGCAAGCAATGACTAAAGCTGATAAACATAAGTAATCATTTCATAATGAACGTGCATTATCAGTGTGGTGGCCCTGAAAAGGGCCGTTGTTTATATGTGTATGTGTGCATGTGTGTGTTGTTTCACCACGAATGGCCGGAGTGGATGGTAGGTATGTACATACATAATATTATCTGTTGTTGTATAATATTATTTAACCTCCGAAACCGTAGAGAGTGCGGCCCTGCCTCTTGAGGGCGTACACTACGTCCATGGCGGTGACGGTCTTCCTCTTGGCGTGCTCGGTGTATGTGACAGCATCTCTGATCACGTTCTCCAAGAACACCTTCAGGACACCGCGAGTCTCCTCGTAGATCAGCCCGGATATACGCTTGACGCCTCCTCTTCTGGCCAGACGCCTGATGGCGGGCTTGGTGATACCCTGGATGTTATCGCGGAGCACCTTCCTGTGACGCTTGGCGCCACCCTTTCCCAGACCCTTGCCTCCCTTTCCGCGTCCGGTCATCTTGTCTCAGAATCAGTTATCGAAGGATAAACGAGTGTTAAGCTCTCAGTGCGAACGACTGAAATGTGGTGAGTGTCCTTCTCGAAACACGCTCTTAAAATACTGTTCGCCCCACCACAGTGCGATCGACACAATACACGCCACGCTCGCCGACTTTCGACACTTTCGACCGCTCGCCCCTACCACATAAGGACCGTTTCTGTCTGCACCGTGTTTGTGTGCAGGTGCGACTATCGTGAACCCATATTGTTATAAATATATGGAGACTCGGCGGGGATCGCACATTCGTACATTGGCACCTCGCTCGTCGATCCCTCGTTCTGATTCTCTCCGATCTCATCTCGTCTCATCTCTGAAGCAATGGCCCGTACTAAGCAGACCGCCCGCAAGTCCACCGGAGGCAAGGCCCCCAGGAAGCAGCTGGCCACCAAGGCAGCTCGCAAAAGCGCTCCGGCCACCGGAGGAGTGAAGAAGCCTCATCGTTACAGGCCCGGCACTGTCGCCCTCAGGGAGATCCGTCGTTACCAAAAGTCTACCGAGCTTCTGATCCGCAAGCTTCCCTTCCAGCGTCTCGTCAGAGAGATCGCTCAGGACTTCAAGACCGACCTCCGCTTCCAGAGCTCCGCCGTCATGGCCCTCCAGGAAGCCAGCGAGGCTTACCTCGTCGGTCTCTTCGAAGACACAAACTTGTGCGCCATCCACGCCAAACGCGTCACCATCATGCCCAAGGACATCCAGCTCGCCAGGAGAATCCGCGGCGAGAGAGCATAAGACGCTTCCGACCTTCTTTCTGCTCGGATCAGACCATCGACTCCTCGCTCACACGCTCGATTACCTTTTGCGCAAAAAGGCCCTTTTCAGGGCCACCAACATTATCTTGACGATATGATATTTGATATGATTAATGCCAACTCAACGTTTCCCGCGTTAATATCGATTGCACAATCACAAATATGTTTCATGTCAAAATGCAAACGATGCTGTTATTCTGTTTGCCTACTTTCAGGGGCTACATTTCATTTAAAATGCTTTATGCAACAATACAATACTAATAAATATTTTCATGAACGGAAATTAGAATTTATAAGATAATAAGTTATTACACACTTTATGATTCTGACGTAGTAAGCTTTTTTATAACAATATGAACAAAATAAGTAGGAAAAAGAAATGGAAAACTTTAAATTATAAATACGTTTATAACATTAGTGAAACATAATGAATGGGTTTATAGTAATTGTGTTTGATTTTTCTGTAAATTATTCTCATCTTCAGACTGTTATATTTGTAGATTGGTACACAATTAAATTTTGTTGGCCAATCAATCATATTTTTTCTATTCCACTTTAAAAAGCATTAGTTTTTCTTATAACAATACGACCCATCATGATTCTGATGTGAAAAAACTTGATTTCTCGCGTTAATATCGATTGCACAATCACAAATATGTTTCATATCAAAATGCAAACGATGCCGTTATTCTGTTTGCCTACCTTCAGGGGCTACATTTCATTTAAAATGCTTTATGCAACGATACATTACTAATAAATATTTTCATGAACGGAAATTAGAATTTATAAGATAATAAGTTAAAACACACTTTATGATTCTGACGTAGTAAGCTTTTTTTATAACAATATGAACAAAATAACTAGGAAAAAGAAATGGAAAACTTTAAATTGTAATTCGTTTATAACATTAGTGAAACATAATGAATTGGTTTATAGTAATTGTGTATGATTTTTCTGTAGTTTATTCTCATCTTCTAGACTGTTATATTTGTAGATTGGTACACAATTAAATTTTGTTGGCCAATCAATGATAATTTTTCTGTTCCACTTTAAAAAGCATTAGTTTTTCTTATAACAATACGACCCATCACGATTCTGATGTGAAAAACCTGATGATTTCCCCGATTGCACAATCAATAAAACTACTAGTCCTGCTTAAATCTTTACTATCTACGGTTGAAATTGCATTACACGGATATGATTTTTTCATAAATGATTAATTGAAGAAAAATACCACAAGAGGGATGAAATCAATGGGTCCATCGTGTCCATATCCATTTACTTTGATTGTATCGGTCAATTTTTCAGTGTAAATTTTTCCAATCAATACTAATTCCGAATCACGGAAATAAATGTGTTAATCAAATTTAGATATACTCTCCTCATCAACCTGAAATATATATAGAATTTAATAAATTGTGCGAGTAAACAAACTGGTTATTCATACTTGGTCTTTGGGATATGTGTAAGTAATATTGGACAAAAGAGGCGAAGCCATGTATTTGTAAAAATCTCTCAATTGCTCAGCAGCATCGGCTGCTTCATAAAAAATTTCACATTAATTAAATTTTGTTAGAAAATGAAAGATAAATTTTCCGTTCCACTTTAAAAATCATTAGTTTTTCTTATAACAATACGACCCATCATGATTCTGATGTGAAAAAACATGTTGATTTCCACGATTGCACAATCAATAAAACTACTAGTCCTGCTTAATTGTTTACTATCTACGGTTGAAATTATATTACACAAATATGATTTTTTGATAAATTGAATATATAGAAGTAGTGATACATCAGCCACATTGTAAACGACACGACCACGCTGCGGCTCGATTCTGTGTCCATATATAAAGTCATCAGGTATTCCGTGTTCACATTCATTCTCTCAGTTTGCGTCGTACGTAAAGCAAGTCTCCGTATAGAAAAATGGCCGACACAGCAGCAGCTCCGGCGGCGGCGGCTCCTTCGACCCCCAAAAAGGGCAAGTCTCCAGCCAAGCCGAAAGCGAAAAAGGTGGCGGCAAAATCCACCCACCCCCAGACGTCCGTCATGGTGAACAACGCCATCAAGGAATTGAAGGAACGTGGCGGATCTTCCCTCCAAGCCATCAAGAAGTACATCGCCGCCAACTACAAGGTCGACGCTGACAAATTGGCACCTTTCATCAGAAAATACTTGAAGAGCGCCGTCACCAAGGGAGTCCTCGTGCAGACCAAGGGCAAAGGGGCCAGCGGCAGTTTCAAGCTAGAGTCGAAAGCTTCCGGGGGCGGTGTCAAGAAAGTCGCCAAGCCTAAATCTCCCGCGAAGAAAGCCCCCAAGAAAGAGGCCGTCAAGAAGGTGAAGAAGGCGGCGGCCGCCCCCAAAGCTAAGAAGGCTCCGGCCACCCCCAAAGCAAAGAAATCGGCCAAACCAAAATCTCCAGCCAAGGCCAAGAAAACCGCAAAACCACCCACCAAACCTAAAGCTCCCAAGGCCAAAAAGGCACCAGCAGCGAAAAAAGCTCCGGCCAAAAAAGCTGCTTCGGCCAAAAAGTAAAAAATATGTTTTTTTTGCTTTTCAACAACAAAAACACCCACCCACTCACGCAAAGTTAAGATAGCAAGGGCCCTTTTCAGGGCCGCCAAAATATTCACCACGAATTTCACCATAGAAATGATTGCTTTCTTATTTTTTATGTTATATTTACATACAAATATTTTGATAAACCATAGTTATTTTAATTATATCGCATCTAATAATTAAATTATTATTTTTGGCCAATGTGCATATTTATCAAAGAAAATTTACTTTCATACTGAAAATGCCCAAATTTCCAAACTTTTGCTTAAGCGCAAAAAAATATTTAAATGGCTAATTTGACTTTGACGTGGAAAATATTGACTGCTCCAGTGTATAATATCGTATGTGCAAAAATGCAATTTTACAGGCGAGCCGTTTAAAGATATGCTCAAATTTCCTGAAAACTGAAAATTCTAATAACAATTGCACTATAGGTTTAGCTACATACCAACATTTGACGTTTACGAGGATTATATTTAACGTACATATTACAAAATAAATATATACGACGTATGAAGGTAGTGCAGTCAATCATCATTTCTATACAATCGTGACTGAACAGGATGATGGCCCTGAAAAGGGCCTTTTGCTCGATTATGTGGATCGGTCGGTGTCGTGATAGTTGTAATAATCGATGATGATGTATAATTTATGCCTTCTTCTCGGTCTTCTTGGGCAAGAGGACGGCCTGGATGTTGGGCAGGACTCCTCCCTGGGCGATGGTGACTCCGGAGAGTAATTTGTTCAACTCTTCGTCGTTGCGGATGGCCAATTGCAGATGACGGGGGATGATCCTGGTCTTCTTGTTGTCGCGGGCGGCGTTACCGGCCAACTCCAACACTTCGGCGGCCAGATATTCCATCACGGCAGCCAAGTAGACCGGTGCACCGGCCCCGACGCGTTCCGCATAGTTTCCTTTGCGCAACAGACGATGGATACGTCCCACGGGAAACTGCAGACCGGCCCTGTTGGAGCGGGACTTCGCCTTTCCCTTCACTTTGCCTCCTTTACCGCGTCCAGACATCGTTAGATTGTTTGTTGTGTTGTATACAGATACGATCGATACTCGAAGCGAGAGATCTCGATGTGTAGTGATGATGGCCGCAGACGATGGACGCTTTAATAGTGGGGAAATCCAGATGGCGCACGTCACGTGATTATCAAATACATAATATTATTGTGTACACAACATAATCTATAGAATACAAAGAGGGGATCCCGAGGGCTCTTACTATTGGACGGTACGGGGAAAATGTGTGTAGCGTGAGCATCGAGAAGCGAGAAAAGGCGAAATTTTCACGGCAACCACCATCGATCGACCAGTAAGTACAAGTACTCGACTCGTTAATCTACAAAATGGCACCCAAAACCAGCGGCAAAGCGGCCAAGAAGTCCGGCAAGGCCCAAAAGAACATCTCGAAGACCGACAAGAAGAAGAACAAGCGCAAGAGGAAAGAATCTTACGCCATCTACATCTACAAAGTGCTGAAACAAGTGCACCCCGACACCGGAATCTCCAGCAAGGCGATGAGCATCATGAACAGCTTCGTGAACGACATCTTCGAACGCATCGCCGCCGAAGCCTCCCGCCTCGCCCACTACAACAAGAGATCGACCATCACCAGCAGGGAGATCCAGACTGCCGTCAGGCTTCTCTTGCCCGGAGAATTGGCCAAGCACGCCGTCTCCGAAGGCACCAAGGCCGTCACCAAGTACACCAGCTCCAAGTAATCACTCACTTACGCTCATCATTCTCCAACAACGGCCCTTTTCAGGGCCACCACGTCTATATTATAGCGATATTCGAAATGATCCTCCTTACATTATTTTATTATAACAAATGTATTGTTTACTTTTACAATTTCACCAGCACGTGTGTCGACTAAATCCAAATAAAAAAGACAACATCGAAAGCCAGACAATGTGTATTTCACAAAGCATAGTCTGATATTGTGTACCTCTAATACATACATACATATGTCGCTATTGTCTGTAAATAATAATATGGCTAGACATTTAAACAAGTAAGTGTGTGTGTGCATTATAGGAGAATACAATATAAATAATGATCCTCTGTACGGGAGACACTGTCTGCCTGAAATAATATATTATGTACAATGTGTATTATGACTGTCATTGCGCAAAGTAGCCAGGTTCATACATATTATTGAATTATATTTATTATTGTTCATTGTGAGAAGATGATGATTTTTAAGTATCTATACTCCAAGATTGCACTATACTTCTTAATTGCACTAAACATCAAGATTGCACTAAACTTGAAGATTGCACTATACTTCAAGATTGCGCTATACTTCAAGATTGCGCTATACTTCAAGATTGCGCTATACTTCAAGATTTGTTACCCTTAAAATTGCTATACTTCAAGATTGCGCTATACTTCAAGATTGCGCTATACTTCAAGATTGTGTTACCCTTAAAATTGCACTATAAAGATTGCACTACTTCAAGATTGCGCTATACTTCAAGATTGTGTTACCCTTAAAATTGCACTATACTCAAAGATTGCACTATACTTCAAGATTGCACTATACTTCAAGATTGCGCTATACTTCAAGATTGCGCTATACTTCAAGATTGTGTTACCCTTAAAATTGCACTATAAAGATTGCACTATACTTCAAGATTGCACTATACTTCAAGATTGCGCTATACTTCAAGATTGTGTTACCCTTAAAATTGCACTATACTTCTATATTATACTATCTATCAAGATTGTGCTATCCTTCAATATTATGCTACCCTTAAATATTGCACTATAGGTATTTGAATATTGAGCTACCCTTTACTTCTTATAGATTTAATTTCCCCCCATAATGACATAGTGGTTCCATATAACTATGTTGTACCTTATGTTTTATTCAAATTATATGCTAAATGTACAATCGATCGATCACCAACTAAATGCCATATTATATATTCGAATAGAACACATTCTAATAAGAATCTGATCAGAAAGTACTGGTAAAGTGATGGTATAGAGCAGCAAGCAAGCAATGACTAAAGCTGATAAACATAAGTAATCATTTCATAATGAACGTGCATTATCAGTGTGGTGGCCCTGAAAAGGGCCGTTGTTTATATGTGTATGTGTGCATGTGTGTGTTGTTTCACCACGAATGGCCGGAGTGGATGGTAGGTATGTACATACATAATATTATCTGTTGTTGTATAATATTATTTAACCTCCGAAACCGTAGAGAGTGCGGCCCTGCCTCTTGAGGGCGTACACTACGTCCATGGCGGTGACGGTCTTCCTCTTGGCGTGCTCGGTGTATGTGACAGCATCTCTGATCACGTTCTCCAAGAACACCTTCAGGACACCGCGAGTCTCCTCGTAGATCAGCCCGGATATACGCTTGACGCCTCCTCTTCTGGCCAGACGCCTGATGGCGGGCTTGGTGATACCCTGGATGTTATCGCGGAGCACCTTCCTGTGACGCTTGGCGCCACCCTTTCCCAGACCCTTGCCTCCCTTTCCGCGTCCGGTCATCTTGTCTCAGAATCAGTTATCGAAGGATAAACGAGTGTTAAGCTCTCAGTGCGAACGACTGAAATGTGGTGAGTGTCCTTCTCGAAACACGCTCTTAAAATACTGTTCGCCCCACCACAGTGCGATCGACACAATACACGCCACGCTCGCCGACTTTCGACACTTTCGACCGCTCGCCCCTACCACATAAGGACCGTTTCTGTCTGCACCGTGTTTGTGTGCAGGTGCGACTATCGTGAACCCATATTGTTATAAATATATGGAGACTCGGCGGGGATCGCACATTCGTACATTGGCACCTCGCTCGTCGATCCCTCGTTCTGATTCTCTCCGATCTCATCTCGTCTCATCTCTGAAGCAATGGCCCGTACTAAGCAGACCGCCCGCAAGTCCACCGGAGGCAAGGCCCCCAGGAAGCAGCTGGCCACCAAGGCAGCTCGCAAAAGCGCTCCGGCCACCGGAGGAGTGAAGAAGCCTCATCGTTACAGGCCCGGCACTGTCGCCCTCAGGGAGATCCGTCGTTACCAAAAGTCTACCGAGCTTCTGATCCGCAAGCTTCCCTTCCAGCGTCTCGTCAGAGAGATCGCTCAGGACTTCAAGACCGACCTCCGCTTCCAGAGCTCCGCCGTCATGGCCCTCCAGGAAGCCAGCGAGGCTTACCTCGTCGGTCTCTTCGAAGACACAAACTTGTGCGCCATCCACGCCAAACGCGTCACCATCATGCCCAAGGACATCCAGCTCGCCAGGAGAATCCGCGGCGAGAGAGCATAAGACGCTTCCGACCTTCTTTCTGCTCGGATCAGACCATCGACTCCTCGCTCACACGCTCGATTACCTTTTGCGCAAAAAGGCCCTTTTCAGGGCCACCAACATTATCTTGACGATATGATATTTGATATGATTAAAGCCAACTCAACGTTTCCCGCGTTAATATCGATTGCACAATCACAAATTTGTTTCATATCAAAATGCAAACGATGCTGTTATTCTGTTTGCCTACTTTCAGGGGCTACATTTCATTTAAAATGCTTTATGCAACAATACATTACTAATAAATATTTTCATGAACGGAAATTAGAATTTATAAGATAATAAGTTATTACACACTTTATGATTCTGACGTAGTAAGCTTTTTTATAACAATATGAACAAAATAAGTAGGAAAAAGAAATGGAAAACTTTAAATTATAAATACGTTTATAACATTAGTGAAACATAATGAATGGGTTTATAGTAATTGTGTTTGATTTTTCTGTAAATTATTCTCATCTTCAGACTGTTATATTTGTAGATTGGTACACAATTAAATTTTGTTGGCCAATCAATCATATTTTTTCTATTCCACTTTAAAAAGCATTAGTTTTTCTTATAACAATACGACCCATCATGATTCTGATGTGAAAAAACTTGATTTCTCGCGTTAATATCGATTGCACAATCACAAATATGTTTCATATCAAAATGCAAACGATGCCGTTATTCTGTTTGCCTACCTTCAGGGGCTACATTTCATTTAAAATGCTTTATGCAACGATACATTACTAATAAATATTTTCATGAACGGAAATTAGAATTTATAAGATAATAAGTTAAAACACACTTTATGATTCTGACGTAGTAAGCTTTTTTTATAACAATATGAACAAAATAACTAGGAAAAAGAAATGGAAAACTTTAAATTGTAATTCGTTTATAACATTAGTGAAACATAATGAATTGGTTTATAGTAATTTGTATGATTTTTCTGTAGTTTATTCTCATCTTCTAGACTGTTATATTTGTAATTGGTACAATTAAATTTTTTGGCCAATCAATGATAATTTTTCTGTTCCACTTTAAAAAGCATTAGTTTTTCTTATAACAATACGACCCATCACGATTCTGATGTGAAAAACCTGATGATTTCCCCGATTGCACAATCAATAAAACTACTAGTCCTGCTTAAATCTTTACTATCTACGGTTGAAATTGCATTACACGGATATGATTTTTTCATAAATGATTAATTGAAGAAAAATACCACAAGAGGGATGAAATCAATGGGTCCATCGTGTCCATAACCATTTACTTTGATTGTATCGGTCAATTTTTCAGTGTTAATTTTTCCAATCAATACTAATTCCGAATCACGGAAATAAATGTGTTAATCAAATTTAGATATACTCTCCTCATCCACCTGAAATATATATAGAATTTAATAAATTGTGTGAGTAAACAAACTGGTTATTCATACTTGGTCTTTGGGATATGTGTAAGTAATATTGGACAAAAGAGGCGAAGCTATGTATTTGTAAAAATCTCTCAATTGCTCAGCAGCATCGGCTGCTTCATAAAAAATTTCACATTAATTAAATTTTGTTAGAAAATCAAAGATAAATTTTCTGTTCCACTTTAAAAATCATTAGTTTTTCTTATAGCAATACGACCCATCATGATTCTGATGTGAAAAAACATGTTGATTTCCACGATTGCACAATCAATAAAACTACTAGTCCTGCTTAATTGTTTACTATCTACGGTTGAAATTATATTACACAAATATGATTTTTTGATAAATTGAATATATAGATGTAGTGATACATCAACCACATTGTAAACGACACGACCACGCTGCGGCTCGATTCTGTGTCCATATATAAAGTCATCAGGTATTCCGTGTTCACATTCATTCTCTCAGTTTGCGTCGTACGTAAAGCAAGTCTCCGTATAGAAAAATGGCCGACACAGCAGCAGCTCCGGCGGCGGCGGCTCCTTCGACCCCCAAAAAGGGCAAGTCTCCAGCCAAGCCGAAAGCGAAAAAGGTGGCGGCAAAATCCACCCACCCCCAGACGTCCGTCATGGTGAACAACGCCATCAAGGAATTGAAGGAACGTGGCGGATCTTCCCTCCAAGCCATCAAGAAGTACATCGCCGCCAACTACAAGGTCGACGCTGACAAATTGGCACCTTTCATCAGAAAATACTTGAAGAGCGCCGTCACCAAGGGAGTCCTCGTGCAGACCAAGGGCAAAGGGGCCAGCGGCAGTTTCAAGCTAGAGTCGAAAGCTTCCGGGGGCGGTGTCAAGAAAGTCGCCAAGCCTAAATCTCCCGCGAAGAAAGCCCCCAAGAAAGAGGCCGTCAAGAAGGTGAAGAAGGCGGCGGCCGCCCCCAAAGCTAAGAAGGCTCCGGCCACCCCCAAAGCAAAGAAATCGGCCAAACCAAAATCTCCAGCCAAGGCCAAGAAAACCGCAAAACCACCCACCAAACCTAAAGCTCCCAAGGCCAAAAAGGCACCAGCAGCGAAAAAAGCTCCGGCCAAAAAAGCTGCTTCGGCCAAAAAGTAAAAAATATGTTTTTTTTTGCTTTTCAACAACAAAAACACCCACCCACTCACGCAAAGTTAAGATCGCAAGGGCCCTTTTCAGGGCCGCCAAAATATTCACCACGAATTTCACCATAGAAATGATTGCTTTCTTATTTTTTATGTTATATTTACATACAAATATTTTGATAAACCATAGTTATTTTAATTATATCGCATCTAATAATTAAATTATTATTTTTGGCCAATGTGCATATTTATCAAAGAAAATTTACTTTCATACTGAAAATGCCCAAATTTCCAAACTTTTGCTTAAGCGCAAAAAAATATTTAAATGGCTAATTTGACTTTGACGTGGAAAATATTGACTGCTCCAGTGTATAATATCGTATGTGCAAAAATGCAATTTTACAGGCGAGCCGTTTAAAGATATGCTCAAATTTCCTGAAAACTGAAAATTCTAATAGCTATTGCACTATAAGTTTAGCTACATACCAACATTTGACTTTTACGAGGATTATATTTAACGTACATATTACAAAATAAATATATACGACGTATGAAGGTAGTGCAGTCAATCATCATTTCTATACAATCGTGACTGAACAGGATGATGGCCCTGAAAAGGGCCTTTTGCTCGATTATGTGGATCGGTCGGTGTCGTGATAGTTGTAATAATCGATGATGATGTATAATTTATGCCTTCTTCTCGGTCTTCTTGGGCAAGAGGACGGCCTGGATGTTGGGCAGGACTCCTCCCTGGGCGATGGTGACTCCGGAGAGTAATTTGTTCAACTCTTCGTCGTTGCGGATGGCCAATTGCAGATGACGGGGGATGATCCTGGTCTTCTTGTTGTCGCGGGCGGCGTTACCGGCCAACTCCAACACTTCGGCGGCCAGATATTCCATCACGGCAGCCAAGTAGACCGGTGCACCGGCCCCGACGCGTTCCGCATAGTTTCCTTTGCGCAACAGACGATGGATACGTCCCACGGGAAACTGCAGACCGGCCCTGTTGGAGCGGGACTTCGCCTTTCCCTTCACTTTGCCTCCTTTACCGCGTCCAGACATCGTTAGATTGTTTGTTGTGTTGTATACAGATAGTCGTCAGTCGTTATTGTTTTGTGAGGGTTCGCTCGTAGTCGCCAGCGATGTTCCCTCGGTGTCCTGGTGTGGTCCTCAGGCGTCCTGTGTGGTCCCTCGGTGTGATCACGTTCGCCAGGTTTGTGTATTGTGTGTGTGTGTGTGTGGTGATGATGGCCGCAGACGATGGACGCTTTAATAGTGGGGAAATCCAGATGGCGCACGTCACGTGATTATCAAATACATAATATTATTGTGTACACAACATAATCTATAGAATACAAAGAGGGGATCCCGAGGGCTCTTACTATTGGACGGTACGGGGAAAATGTGTGTAGCGTGAGCATCGAGAAGCGAGAAAAGGCGAAATTTTCACGGCAACCACCATCGATCGACCAGTAAGTACAAGTACTCGACTCGTTAATCTACAAAATGGCACCCAAAACCAGCGGCAAAGCGGCCAAGAAGTCCGGCAAGGCCCAAAAGAACATCTCGAAGACCGACAAGAAGAAGAACAAGCGCAAGAGGAAAGAATCTTACGCCATCTACATCTACAAAGTGCTGAAACAAGTGCACCCCGACACCGGAATCTCCAGCAAGGCGATGAGCATCATGAACAGCTTCGTGAACGACATCTTCGAACGCATCGCCGCCGAAGCCTCCCGCCTCGCCCACTACAACAAGAGATCGACCATCACCAGCAGGGAGATCCAGACTGCCGTCAGGCTTCTCTTGCCCGGAGAATTGGCCAAGCACGCCGTCTCCGAAGGCACCAAGGCCGTCACCAAGTACACCAGCTCCAAGTAATCACTCACTTACGCTCATCATTCTCCAACAACGGCCCTTTTCAGGGCCACCACGTCTATATTATAGCGATATTCGAAATGATCCTCCTTACATTATTTTATTATAACAAATGTATTGTTTACTTTTACAATTTCACCAGCACGTGTGTCGACTAAATCCAAATAAAATAGACAACATCGAAAGCCAGACAATGTGTATTTCACAAAGCATAGTCTGATATTGTGTACCTCTAATACATACATACATACATATGTCGCTATTGTCTGTAAATAATAATATGGCCAGACATTTAAACAAGTAAGTGTGTGTGTGCATTATAGGAGAATACAATATAAATAATGATCCTCTGTACGGGAGACACTGTCTGCCTGAAATAATATATTATGTACAATGTGTATTATGACTGTCATTGCGCAAAGTAGCCAGGTTCATACATATTATTGAATTATATTTATTATTGTTCATTGTGAGAAGATGATGATTTTTAAGTATCTATACTCCAAGATTGCACTATACTTCTTAATTGCACTAAACATCAAGATTGCACTAAACTTGAAGATTGCACTATACTTCAACATTGTGCTATACTTCAAGATTGCGCTATACTTCAAGATTGCGCTATACTTCAAGATTGCGCTATACTTCAAGATTGCGCTATACTTCAAGATTGTGTTACCCTTAAAATTGCACTATACTCCAAGATTGCACTATACTCAAAGATTGCACTATACTTCAAGATTGCACTATACTTCAAGATTGCGCTATACTTCAAGATTGTGTTACCCTTAAAATTGCACTATACTTCAAGATTGCACTATACTTCAAGATTGCGCTATACTTCAAGATTGTGTTACCCTTAAAATTGCACTATACAAGATTGCACTATACTTCAAGATTGCACTATACTTCAAAGATTGCAAGACTATACTTCAAGATTGCGCTATACTTCAAGATTGCGCTATACTTCAAGATTGTGTTACCCTTAAAATTGCACTATACTCCAAGATTGCACTATACTCAAAGATTGCACTATACTTCAAGATTGCACTATACTTCAAGATTGCGCTATACTTCAAGATTGTGTTACCCTTAAAATTGCACTATACTCCAAGATTGCACTATACTTCAAGATTGCGCTATACTTCAAGATTGTGTTACCCTTAAAATTGCACTATACTCCAACATTGCACTATACTTCAAGATTGCACTATACTTCATTGTGCTATACTTCAAGATTGCGCTATACTTCAAGATTGTGTTACCCTTAAAATTGCACTATACTCCAAGATTGCACTATACTCAAAGATTGCACTATACTTCAAGATTGCACTATACTTCAAGATTGCGCTATACTTCAAGATTGTGTTACCCTTAAAATTGCACTATACTTCTATATTATACTATCTATCAAGATTGTGCTATCCTTCAATATTATGCTACCCTTAAATATTGCACTATAGGTATTTGAATATTGAGCTACCCTTTACTTCTTATAGATTTAATTTCCCCCCATAATGACATAGTGGTTCCATATAACTATGTTGTACCTTATGTTTTATTCAAATTATATGCTAAATGTACAATCGATCGATCACCAACTAAATGCCATCTTATATATTCGAATAGAACACATTCTAATAAGAATCTGATCAGAAAGTACTGGTAAAGTGATGGTATAGAGCAGCAAGCAAGCAATGACTAAAGCTGATAAACATAAGTAATCATTTCATAATGAACGTGCATTATCAGTGTGGTGGCCCTGAAAAGGGCCGTTGTTTATATGTGTATGTGTGCATGTGTGTGTTGTTTCACCACGAATGGCCGGAGTGGATGGTAGGTATGTACATACATAATATTATCTGTTGTTGTATAATATTATTTAACCTCCGAAACCGTAGAGAGTGCGGCCCTGCCTCTTGAGGGCGTACACTACGTCCATGGCGGTGACGGTCTTCCTCTTGGCGTGCTCGGTGTATGTGACAGCATCTCTGATCACGTTCTCCAAGAACACCTTCAGGACACCGCGAGTCTCCTCGTAGATCAGCCCGGATATACGCTTGACGCCTCCTCTTCTGGCCAGACGCCTGATGGCGGGCTTGGTGATACCCTGGATGTTATCGCGGAGCACCTTCCTGTGACGCTTGGCGCCACCCTTTCCCAGACCCTTGCCTCCCTTTCCGCGTCCGGTCATCTTGTCTCAGAATCAGTTATCGAAGGATAAACGAGTGTTAAGCTCTCAGTGCGAACGACTGAAATGTGGTGAGTGTCCTTCTCGAAACACGCTCTTAAAATACTGTTCGCCCCACCACAGTGCGATCGACACAATACACGCCACGCTCGCCGACTTTCGACACTTTCGACCGCTCGCCCCTACCACATAAGGACCGTTTCTGTCTGCACCGTGTTTGTGTGCAGGTGCGACTATCGTGAACCCATATTGTTATAAATATATGGAGACTCGGCGGGGATCGCACATTCGTACATTGGCACCTCGCTCGTCGATCCCTCGTTCTGATTCTCTCCGATCTCATCTCGTCTCATCTCTGAAGCAATGGCCCGTACTAAGCAGACCGCCCGCAAGTCCACCGGAGGCAAGGCCCCCAGGAAGCAGCTGGCCACCAAGGCAGCTCGCAAAAGCGCTCCGGCCACCGGAGGAGTGAAGAAGCCTCATCGTTACAGGCCCGGCACTGTCGCCCTCAGGGAGATCCGTCGTTACCAAAAGTCTACCGAGCTTCTGATCCGCAAGCTTCCCTTCCAGCGTCTCGTCAGAGAGATCGCTCAGGACTTCAAGACCGACCTCCGCTTCCAGAGCTCCGCCGTCATGGCCCTCCAGGAAGCCAGCGAGGCTTACCTCGTCGGTCTCTTCGAAGACACAAACTTGTGCGCCATCCACGCCAAACGCGTCACCATCATGCCCAAGGACATCCAGCTCGCCAGGAGAATCCGCGGCGAGAGAGCATAAGACGCTTCCGACCTTCTTTCTGCTCGGATCAGACCATCGACTCCTCGCTCACACGCTCGATTACCTTTTGCGCAAAAAGGCCCTTTTCAGGGCCACCAACATTATCTTGACGATATGATATTTGATATGATTAAAGCCAACTCAACGTTTCCCGCGTTAATATCGATTGCACAATCACAAATTTGTTTCATATCAAAATGCAAACGATGCTGTTATTCTGTTTGCCTACTTTCAGGGGCTCCAATTGTTTTTCCAAACCATACCATAAGCAATTTTTTTTATAACTACATTTTTATCGCTTTTTCTTTCTCACGACGTAAATTTTCTTTTTTTTCTTCCTAAGGCATGAGCAAGATTGCTCATCAATTTGAATTTGCATTATCTCCTCGCAAATGTTAAGCGTCGTATTTAATGATTGGTCTGTAAATGGTGTACCTATATTTTTAAGAAGTAAGTATTTCTGATTTTTTTTTCAAGGCGTAAATTTTTTATTTTGTCAATTTATTAATTTATTTTTCTATGTTTTCACATACTTTAAATTTTCTTATGGGTGATGATGATTCCTTTATGAAAAGGGGATGAACAACACATTTGTCACAAAATTTGTTTTTCATATTCCAAAATGGGCCGGGCCTGTTATTTTTTTTGTACTCTACACTTCTACAGTCTATTGTTTCCCATGGTACTTAAATTAATGTAATGAAATATAATTTATAGTTGGGATCACCAGCTAATTTAATAAAAAAATATTGTTTTTTTACATTTATTGTATATTTTTTAAAATAATTTTTAAAATAAATATGGCGAAAATGGATATATCAGAAGACATAATACACATATTCACTGAGATCATTGTATGCATTTGGCGAAAAACGATCATATAAATCATATCGTTTTATTTTGTGACTAGACAATAGTTTCTTATAGCTACTTCATTAATTCATAAGTATATAAATAAAATACATTTTAATTAAAAATATTATTACAGTTCTTGCTTATAGACTGTTTATATTAGAAGAACTTTTTAATAGATAATATTACTTTTTATCAATTAATATTCCTTTATACTTGTTGTATGTCATTTTCTTCTGCATCTGAAGATATCGTTTGATCTTCAGTTTTACCCGTTGTGTTTTTATTGAGAACATTTGTAGGTGAATTAGTTAGTCTAAAATCATGAACTGGCACTAGAGATTGTGTCTTTGATGTTTTCAAAACGCTACGTAAATTATCTTTAAAACTGAATTTTCGAGACTGCTTTGGATGTTCTGTTTCTGTGTCTTTGAGAATAATTTCCCTTGCAGTTTCAAAATCTTCAGGAATATCACTTTCAGCCGAAATTGACATCTGCTTAGTAAACCTGTGTCTTTTATTTCCTATGGCTAGATCAGATGAAAAATTTGGTTCTGTTGCATAATTTTCTGCATGATATCCATTTATTGGAGTCAAGGGAGCTGACATTGTAGCCTTGGAAAATCCAATATCATTGGCAGAACAAGACATCTGTCTAATATTTTGAGATACTCTAAAAATCACATTTTTTTTGTATTTTATAATTAATTAAAAATATATATTGTATATTTTACTACCTCGGTCTACCATCATGGGCTGACGCTCTTGTTGTACTTCTTCTTAAGGGTCTTGAGGTGTTTTCTGTTTGTGATAATCGCAAGGAACTGAATGGCACTCTTCCTTCAAATTGGATAGGCTTGCTTTCGTCAATAGTTTCTCTAAACGATGATCGTTGGCTTGTTATAATTGGTGTATCTGCTAAAATTAATATTTTAATGAATGATTCATCGATAAGCCTGCAGTGTCAATTATCTAAGTAAATTTCAATTAATTATTATTTGTGTAAAATATGTAAAATAAAAAAACATATTAATTTTAATTTATAAGGTAAATTAATAACATATCAACAATGTATAGGAACATTCTTATCAACAAAAAACATTAAAATGATTTTCAAGGTTTTGACACTAAAAAAAATAATTGCAAGTGTGAAATTTTCGAAGCGAAAGCAGTATCAGGATTTAAGCCTGCAACCTAAGTACATTATTTACAAGTTATATAATAAAAAATACCCGTAAAACTCTGTCGTTTTCGTTGTTGAACCATTCCATATACAACAGCGGCAAGACTGTTTCGTTGAGATGGTTTTCTTATACAGGAAGTTGGTTTGTGTGATAGACGTCCTTCTACAAAATAGGTTTCCATTTTCCCTTTGCCTTTCACTTCAATTATCCCTCGTTCTACTACTTTATATCCTCTTGAGCCTAACAACTAAAAATAAAATAATTATTACTCAATTTATTATTATTATTTAAATCAATTTTTACTTGAGCTGTATATTTCGGCACTTGGATGGTGCCTAAAATCCCAGTAGAATCCATTCTTGACGCTTCGTTTACTGTATTGCCCCAAATATCATAAACAGGCTTTCTAGCTCCAATAACTCCCCCAACTAATGGTCCGCAACTTATACCTTTTTAAAAACGTATATTTTAGATTGATTTTTTACAATATGAAATACAAAATACGAACCGACTCTCAGATGAAAATTATTGTAACTGTGAATATTCACTTCTTCAAGTCTCTGTTTCATTGCGATTGCAAAATCGACAAGAGTACACAAATGATCGAGATCATCCTCAACTTTCTGCAATATATTTTGTTTAATAACAAATGCAAATCAATCCTATAATTTTAGGCTTACTTTGTCTTCGGGATTGAGACCGGAGGCTGCCATATAAGTGGCACCTACTGTTTTGATTTTTTCAATGCATTTAAACCGTGGTTCATCCAAAAGTTCATCAAAATCCGCTGAAATTTTTTTTTTAGAAATAAGCAATATTAAAAAATACATTTTTAGGTTACCTATAATTTCATTCAATAGCCTAATGCATTCCATTCCCATATTTATATCTTCAGAATAAAATTCTGTGTAGTTGGGGATACTTGCAAACATCACACCTACTTCATCTTGCCATTGTGAATACAATTCCTTAAAAGACATTAAATCATTATTATTTGACATTCCATTACAAAGGCTCAAATTTTTTACTTCTGAGATTCGTTCTTCTGAAAGAAAATGGTGTGCTACGTGGTCCGGCAGAATATTTTTCAATAATTGTGTGTTATTGTGACGTGTTTCTACCATCTCCGCTAATTCTCTTTCTGCTTGTTGTTTCCATAAGAAATCCAATTTCGATGTTACTTCCACCAATCTAGCATGGTAGGTAACTATGACTAAGAAAACCATCAAAAGTGTCATCATTTGAGCTGACATTGGCATCCCCATACTACAAAATTTTTAATATATTATTTAGTTTTAACATATTTTAATCGTGATGAAGAATATGTTATGTACTTACATTGCTTCTTGAAAAGGGTCGTTAAATAGTGATGGAAATGCAAATAATATTAATATGGCATGAATAGCGACCATGATGAATGCTAATAGGATTTTTGCCAAGTAATATAATTTTAAAGTTGTGGCTAATGCAATCAAGCACATGATCCATGTAAACACAACATATTCTGGATGAAAACAATTGTTTATATACTCTGGTGTTATAGGAGAAGAATGATAAGTATCTCTATACTCCGATACATTTCGAATTAGATCTTTTTCACTCAGTTTATTTCGACTCAATTTACTCAATAGCCTGATATCGTTTTTAGAATGTTCCCAAACTTGTTTGATTGACGTACCCGTATTATTTTTTGCCAAAATGTATCCTAAAGATGAATTGTGAAACACATTATTTTTTACCAACTCTGATAAAACGTCTCTTTTAAACATTTTATTACTATTCATTGAATCTTCTTTTTCAATCATCAATTCCACAAAATTGGCTTCAGTGTTAGTTGATATTATTTTGGTCGGTTGAATGATATTGATCGGTCCAAGTGCAATTAAATACAATGGTTCTTTCACATTCGTATGAGATTGAGTGGACTTATTTGAAAAAATTGTAGAAAATGTGGAGACATTTCCGCAATTAGGAATAGTGCAAAATTCATCAGATGGACATATAATTAGACTAACTGAACTGAAAGTGAAAATTAGGTAATTATATTTATTTCACACTTGAATAAAATTAAAAACTCACCTAGCCACCGACATAAGAATAACAATGGCACATATAAAGAATGTTCTTCTGTTTCTATTATGTACCAAAAGTGAAGAAATTCTTTGCAGTTTTATTGGAAACTGTTCAAATTCTTCAGCCATGACAAGTATCGAAGCCGCAGTTAGTAAAAATGTAGTAATAACCAGAGAAATGATTAACTCTGTGCATCTGCAAGTATAAATGTAGGTAATAAATAATAAATTATTTAACTTCAATAACATAAACTATAAATATAAACTATAAATACAAACTATAATACATACACTGGAAGAATGACAGCCTGCGTGGGAACGATAAACAACCAAATCATTAAACAGCACATCATATTGGATTTGAACATATCCTCTTTCAAATTGCAAAAAGTGCTTTCAAAAGAAGGATCTTTGAAATGAAGCGTCCATGGGTTCAGATTCGCAGCACGCATTCTTTTATTACTCTCAATCTCTATACAATGATCGATCATTTCATCCACCTGGTTTGACAAAAATAAATATGAATTATTGAATATTGAACATACTTGTAATAAATACCTGTTCAGCAGTCGATAATGGAACAGTGATTGTTTCGTTGATTGAAGAAATTGCTCTCAAGTCTCTATGTTGACGATACATATCTGGCGACTTTGTATCTTCTTCACAATCATCAAGTTGAGTGTTATTATTACACGGTCCATAACACTATAATAAGCATATATATATATTAAAAAAGAACGTTTAGAGTTATAAATATATTTATTTTACATTTTCAAATGGTCTTTCTGGCGTCCAATCAGTGGGGAAATCATCTTCCACGGTGGTTGTAGAAGACCTACCTTTGGATATTCTTGCTACGGAATCGTCTTCGTTCCATAGTTTTTGGGTGAAAATACTAAAATATTAAGTTTAATTAATAAAAAATCATTGAGTGAAACATTACAAGTTTGCAGAATGTATTCAAAGAATTTTTGTATCGCGGTGAGAAAAATCAATTGCAATTATTTTTGTATGGGTATTTACTCCTTTTTGTTTTAAAAACCTTATTTAAATACTAAAAATTAATATTTATTACATTAAGAGCATAGTACTTTTAAATTTCTATAAGTTTTATTTTAACAGCGATGTATGTATTATCAAAATATGGGTTTATGCAACACAATTGTAATTAGGAGGCTGGAGAAGTGAATGATAAATATCAATATGGCGGACCAAGTAAATTGGTTTGACAGAGGCAACACTAATTGTTTCACTCAGACTCGTCTGATTGGCCCGCCATCTTTATACAATAGGGTGTCACTTGGCTCTTCTTTGTATCGAGACATTAGTATGAACATGTCTCTAAATGTAAATTACATATATAGTGGCATCTGAAAAACTTTGAAAAAGCAAATTATTAAGAAATAATATAATTAAGAGGATACCTTGGTCTTGAGTGTTGTCTTCGTCTATTTTTTAATGGTTCTGCTTGTTTGACTAAATATGTATCGACAGCATGATCTCTCAGGTAAATATTTCTCTCGTCTCCATTTCCAGGCTCAACTTCATAAGCACCATCTAACCAATTGAGTGTGGAAGATGAAATGTGAACTCGTCTAAAATAAATTAAATACATACTAAAATGTGAAATAATCTATGTGCATGAATATAATACCCTGGAATTCCACCACTCTCCATGTGATTAGCCAATGTGACATCATAAGACCAAACATCGAATTGCCACTTGCGAAGACCCAAAACGCCACACAACACAGAACCACTGTGTATTCCGATTCTCATATCGAGATCCACCTAAATGATGCAAAAAAAATAATTAAATACATGTAATTGATGACGATTGAAATGTTTTAAATTACCTGTGTACTTGTAGTAACATCTTTAATGGCCTTAATCATGTGCAGACCCATTTCAACACAACAAATTGCGTGATCAGGACGAGCGTCTGGAAGACCAGACACGCAGTAGTAACAATCTCCTAATAGCTTTATACGATGACAGTGATTATCCTTCAAAGTAAATGAAACATTATTAATGTTGGCCCATCAAATACACAGATACAAAATTTCCACCATTTATTTTAATCGACTTATATTTTAAAGTCATTTTTTAAAACATGTGAACGATAAAAAGTGGCATGTTCATACATAACACGCGCACAAAATCGGTGATTTGATCACCACGACAGATATTTATAATTAATTTAGATCTTCTTTAACATAATACAGTGTAATAGCTCATAACCAGTGTAATAGATCAGGGGGTAAGAAGCGTGGCTACAAATACTGTGGTCATGGGTTCAAATCACACTCAAGTCAAGAATTTTGATTGATTGATTGAATTGATTTGATCGGTTATTACGACTGGGAGATCGATCCTCTCGATCCAGGTTTACTTTGATTTCCTGTATTGTAAGGTAAATACTGATTATTAAGTCGGTGACCTGTGTAACTAGTAATAGTTAAGATCACCGTCAGACAATTAACACGTTGTTGTGTATAAAAAACCCTTTCCAAAATAAAAGCTCCTCGGAGCATAAATAAATAAATATGAAAAAGTGGGCAATAAAAGTTGCTTGATATATTCAAATATAAATAAAAAAAAATTACACATACATTTTTTATTGTAAATTGGTCATTTAGCCTTAATATTTGTATAATTAATTTGAGACGTTCGAATGTATTGAATACAAGTTCATTGCACATACATGTTTATAACGAAATTTTGTAGGGTATTTAATTTCACGCATTTCTTATCTATATACAGGATGGACTTGAATTAACTGAGAATATTTTAGGGGATGGTAGGTTATCGCAAGAATAAGTGAAAAATTATAATTAAATATATTCTATATTTTAATTATTACATATTAATAGCGCTTTTGGAATTGAGTTTGAGGCACTATTCTGAAATCACCTGTTTCTGTGAAGTACTCAATAGTGACTGTCACGTGGGTAGTGTGTTGTTAAATAAGTAATTAATATTTTAAATTAATAAAAAAAATCGCTTATATTTGCGATAACCTACCATTCCTTAAAATATTTTTAATTAATTAAGTCCACACTGTACATTATGGCCAGGGTTTATATGAAACAGTGGTGTTTTACCAAGGTTAAGGACACAGGGGTGGTTGTTAGGTTAGGTTAGGTTATAAAATACAAAAATCAACCTATTCTAAAAATGACTCCCCCCTTTTCGAGCAATTTTTATAAAACATACCACTAATTAAAGTTATAGATTTGTTTTTATATTTTTTAATTTGAAATCTCTTTGTTTTAATGTGTTTTTGCCATGTTAGGCGTCTGTCAAGGTGTATACCGAGGTATTTAGCCGAGTCTTCTATGTTATAGAAAATAGATTTAAAAAAACAATGAATGTATTGTTATTGTGAAAACAGATTATGGCGAATATTTTGAATGACAATCGATAACAGTAATATACTCTTATTTCGACGATTTTTTTTGTATTAAATAATAAAATTTCTGTTGGTCGATTCCTTGGATATTTCCAGACGCGTTCACAACATAACAGCGACCTTTACGCTTCAATACGCTGGAATTAAATGGACCCGTCAATAATGATCAGTGTAGTAAAGGGCAAAGGCTTACAACATTTTAATATAAGCATTAAATTTCAAATAATACTCACAGTGGCCAATCTATCAAAGCGTGCAAACAAATCGTTCAAAATCTTTACGAGCTGCTGTGCGCTGCATCGGCTAGATAGTTCTATGAAGGAAATAAAAATTATAAAATAAATGTTTTTTTATGGTATGATTATTTATCATACCTGTAAACCCTTTGATGTCGGCAAATAGAATGGATACGTTTTCATATCTGTGTATGTAGATTTTATGAAACTGATGCGGTTGAAAAGATCCCTTCTCTTCTTCGTGAGCAATATCTCTAATCATTTCTTTGGCTACGAAATCTGGCAATACTAAAATGGCGATTGACGTATGTTTATTTTAGTGCTTGGAATTTTTTATATGTTTTTTTTAATATATTACCTGATAGTAGAAGCTTTTCTTGGCGAGTGTTTTCAGCTTGAGTCCTACAGCGAGTTTCCATAGCTCTATGGGTTTCTAAGAAAGCTCTCCTTTGGCCTCGATCAGTTAAATACTTTGTATACATTCCTGCCACATTGACAGATGTGTATAAAAGACAATTAGCCATTATCAAACGTAAAGAACAGCCAACATCCTGAAATATTCATATAATACATATTTTTTGCAGTAAGACTCGTGTTATTATACCATATTATTTATGGAAATCTTACAGAATCTTGATTTATTTTGACGATAGTCAGGATGGCGATATGACTACAGGCTGTTACAGTTCCAGCAAGAAGACACCATCGAAGTGGCAAAGGCATCATGGCGTATGGCACGAATATTATAAACAGCACATACCAAACAAGATATTCTCGAGATGTGAATCCAAGACCCTCACCAACAAACCCTTGAAAATTAATTCGTTGATCATGATTCATTTATTATTTATCTACATAACATATGATTAATCTACACGAAGGACAGAAAATTATAAAAGTAGTGTTATGCTAATAAAATCTAAAATACCGTGACGCCTTCCCTTTCTAAGGGATTGGTCAAGCCAACGTGGCCTTTATGGGAGATTATAGTAGAGGTGGTTTCCCAGGCCACCCCACAGCAATGAGTCCTTATGATCTGGTAGATCTACTAAGTGGATACCGCTTTGGCCATGGATCGAACCCGAGAGTCTCACTTACGAATCCGTCACAATAACCACTGGGCCACAAGGCAGCTCCGATAAAATCTATACTCATAATAAAATTATTCTCAATATTCTACATAGAAAAAATATGATTATAGAGGACTAATCATTTAATAGAGTCTTTAGTTATAATCGTCCTTTTTAATAAATTGCTAAAAATTAAGAATAACCAATTATCAAATGACTAATTTGGCAATTAGTTCAATTACTATAACAGTATAAGAAAGTCTAATAGTAATTTAAATTTTTATAAAACACGTGTGGGTACTTCTTGAAAAAAACCCGCATATTCTTCTCGGTTTGGCTGGCTTTTTTTTACGTATTCTCAATCATCGTTTGGTAAAGATGTGGCTGGATTTCAGTAATAAAGCATCCAATCTCCTACTTTAAATCTCTATATAATATATTAACCTGAAAAAAATCTCAGAGAAAATGCCGAAAAAGCCACAAGGAAAGCGATTCTAGTCCCTCAAAGGAAAGATTACACGACTATATGTGAGAATAATGCCATGATTACATGTAGTATTTACAAAGTGGAGATTTTTTGATAATTTACACAAATTTGTATTTCTAAATAAAAATATTTCACTATTATCACATTATGTTTGTATAAGAAATGACGTGTTATTTTGAGTTGAGTCAAATCAAATGAAAATAATATGAAACAATACCTTGAGCATTGAATAGAAGCCAGGTACAGACAGCAGCCCAATGGAGATAATTATTGGCAAAGCATCTCCAACATGAAAGAGTACAGAGAGCAAGATTGGCAACAGCTCCACATGCTGTCCAGGCTATTCCATCAGGAGGAGCTGGTTGAGAAGTACGAGCTATCCACACACTAGCCAGTACAATCTGAACAAAAAAAACCATTGATTAGAACCTATAACTGGGTGACAAATGTTTTTTATAATGTATAAAATAACTTAATCATTTTCTATCAAGCCTAAGATAAAAGAGGTTAGTGGTATTCATCCATGATTTCTCTTGAGTAGATTGGTGAAACGTGAGGACACACTGTGTATATGTGTTAGTGTGTTTGTGCATATTAAAATAGTCATGTATGTATGCATTGTGTTTTACAGTCGTATTCAGTAACATGCATACATGATAGCTGTCACTCTTACTTGAGTAAATCATCTGCCAAAATGGAAAATTCCAGCTTTAAAACTGACAGTTTTAAAGCTGGATTAATTGAACTTGATAGAGACAGCTGTCAATATCAAGCAATACAGCTGTCAAACTGACAGTGACAGCTGGAATTTTCCATTTTGACAGATGATTTACTCAAGTAAGAGTGACAGCTATCATGTATGCATGTTACTGAATACGACTGTTATATTCACCAATACATTTATGGATTACTTGGTTTAAACAGCTGTCACTATCAAATTCAATTATTCCAGATGTCAAAACCAAGTAATCTAGCTGTCAAAACCAAGTAATCCAGCTGTCAGACTGAAATTGACAGCTGGAATTGAATCAAGTAAGAGTGACAGCTATCATGTATGCGTTTACTGAATGTGTCTGATAGTTTTCATACATTTAAATATGGCTGGTACTACCACATGCGCATATTATACATATACTTACGCAGGCTATGGCCTACTGCAAATACTGTCGTCAGTAAAACCTGACACTCGAGAGCAATAAGATTTTTCTTACAAAAACATCCGAAATAATCATGTAAATTGTTTGCATATGTATTATTTTACGTTGAATATATCAAGCAACTTTTAATGCCGCATTTTACCATATTATGCAAGTGAAACACTGTATTAAGGATTATTAGAAAGATCGACAAATGACAGATAAACAGTACGAGCGGTAAAAGCAGTCATATGAAACCTTTGGTGACAAATTCATCTTTGTCTCCTTTTTTTTTGGACAGCTCTTAAACTATTATTGGCACCTATATTTATATAAGCGCATTGGCCTTTATAATCAAATACCATCACGACGCTTTTTTCACCTAATCATCCAGAAATAATACAAATTTCAATAAAATCATCATGTTGAGAAAAGAGTGACAAATCTATATTCTACTGAATTTATATTATTATTCTAATTATTCCACACCGAAATGACCGACAGGGATTTGACACTGTGACCCTTCACTAAACCACTGACACACCCATTGTATTTTTTTTTAATGGTATAAGTAAGTAAAGTATATCAGATTCTCCCTGAAGAGTTTGCGTGTGTATACCAATTAATTACATTTTGCGGTTAAAACGTGTCACGCTGTATTATAGGTACACAATATTAAATACTTACTATTTAAATTATGAAATAAAATTATTATTGCATCTAATTTTATGATACTGTGGCATGGGATGTTTTCAGAATCAATTTATTTGTTGGGTAGTTATTATTTTTTATATTTATTTTGAGAACATCGAGGACGATTACATTTCAGTCTATTGAGCTTTAGTATCTTGAAATGTGGATGTTTGTACATTATTATATGCAAAATAAATATTTATTACAGAACTTAACAAGCGAAATAGCTTAGAGAATAAGACGCGTGACTACAAATACTATGGTCATGGGTTCAAATCCCGCTCAAGTCATTTTTTTTATTGATTTGATCGGTTATTACGACAGCGAGATCGATAATCATGTTAATAAAAGCCCGATCGGTCCAGGTTTACTCTAAATTCCTGGATTGTAAGGTAAATACCGATTATTAAGTCGGTCTCCTGTGTAACTAGTAATAGTTAAGATCATCGATAAACAATCAACACGTTATTGTGTCTAAAAATCCTCTCTAAAAAGCTCCATTAGAGATGTAGGTTCTCTGGTATTCCAGGGAACTGTTTTCTCTTAATAAAAATAAAACATATGCAAATAGAGCGCTAAATCGGTTAAGCATCGTTTTTTTTAAAACTAATTGGGTACATCCAAAATAATGTATAAAATTGTGTACGCAAATAAGATTGCTTTAACTGCTTCTGTACATTTGCTCATAATTTCCATAGGCAGATTTTATTATTATCGAAAAATCGTCCAATATGTTCAAAATGGAAAATGTCATGGCAAATTTTTTAAGGAGTGGAAAATAATGTACTCCGGGATTTTGTTTTTGCAAATGATCTCATACTTAGAATACGTATTATTTAGTAGTATATCTTAAATCATAGATATAAACATAAGATATCAGGCTAAATGCGTGGTTAGTTCAATTGGATCAAGTGGTCAAAAACATCAGTTACCTGACAAAAATTATACTGTAAACATCTCTCTTCATATCTTAAGTTATATTTCACAGTAAAATGGGTAAATGCATGGTTACTACATGTCATATGGACTCAAACATACACTCAAATACATCTAGGCTCAGTTTTTACCGCTAACTATTTCTATAACATATTTAAAATATTATTGCGTTTTAATAATCATAAATGCATGAAGGCTGCCGCCAAAGTATTGCTACAACCACTCTCAGTGGCCACTAGAAATGTGAGGGAGACACACTTATACCTTTATCGAATAGGAGAGAAGAGTGCAACAATACACGGATAACACAAAATTACACGAATTATTTATATGCAATGCGATATCTAATGTAAAATAAAATCAATTGAATTTAGTAATTCACGCGGCTGATTTAGTATTTGATTGATATACATATAATAAGATCCTAATAGTGATTTATTAAAAAAAATCTATATTGTAACGTAACGAATATTTTTCTTTATTTATTTTAAACGAATACTTTATTGTATACCATTATAATAATAATAATAATAAATAAACCTCGATTGGTTAAAAATATTAATGAAATCTTAAAATGATTTTAGCACGATTTTCTTTACTGCTGTTAAAGCAACATCAAATAGAATGCCGAGTGATCTATAAAATATTTAAAATGCTTTCAAGATAAATAAATAAATAAATGTGAAGAAGTGTACAAACATCTAAACGTAGGCTGTCGCATGTCGAGATGTCGTGTGTGTATTCTCTGGAGTAAAACAGTTTCACCAATAATCCTCGCCTACTCCACCCTTTTAAATAAAAGAATACACATTTGAATTGCTTTATACACTCAAAAGCACCCAAATATCCCGTTTTGTAGTGCTTTAAATAAAATGAACCCATATTACTAACTTGGAAAGCCGGAAAGGTAACTAGCATCAGAGCTTTCAAGCCACACATACGAATATCGTTTAAGATAATAATTGTATTTATACAAAAATTTTCATTTTACTTATATTTTTTTGTAAATAGCATCACCAAATGATTATTTAGTGTTAAAAATCAATATATTTGAGTCTAGCTACAGTGTCTACGCCTACATTGTTAATATGTACTAACTTTAATAGAAATCGATACATATGCTCTTGTGAGCCACGTATATTAATAAACAAATACTTTCATATAAATATAAATTAATCAAAGAAGTGAAAATTTCTCTAACTCTAAGTGTTGTTTTCTTATTATATTATAATATCGAGGCATGAATTTTATAACAAGAAAACAAATCTACCCTTTCTCACATTGAGATTGTATTTGTTTCATCTAAAGTTTTGAAGAAAATCGACAAAAAGAGATAACTTGAAGCGAAAGAGCAGAGAGGAAAGTTGACAAATTATCTTTTAAAAAAACATGTTCGTTAATGAGAAAAAGAAAATAGCATTTCTCGAAAAATTCAAATTCTGTTTAGTTCAAAGAACATATTATAAAATTTGCACATTATTGTTGAAATTAGATTCACTTTTACATATAATCGGAAGCTTTTCTCAACATTCACTTAATACTTTTAATTTTATGCCACCGGAATGCTTTCACAGAAGTAATACGGAAAAACACTTCACACAAATAATTTTCATAATAATTATTATGCTTTCTCAATTGTAAATCAATTTGTTTGAATAAAATTATGTAATATCAGCGTGAATTGCTAACGTATGTTTGAAACAATGGTAATATATTACACAATTCTATGAATCAAATATTTGAGCAACTATGATGTTTTGATACATTATTCGAAATTCTTTATAAAAACTACTTCTGATTAACGAAGTATTCAATTAGTTAATGTATCTAAATTAACAGACACCATAGGCGCCTTAACCATATTTTTCTTCAAACAATGTTTTATTAAATAATTCAGTATAATATGAAGACACTTTTAATATTTTCATATTCATATTTTTATTTATAATTTACTCTGTCGGCTATAAATTATAAACAAATATCCGGTGATTTAAGCATAACTTCTTTGATTACTTGGAAAGTTCATGCTGTATGTAATATATTTTTCAGATTTATTATTTACAGGATAATAAATAAATAATAAATCTGACCACAAGATGATCCCTGAGCATAAAATCTATAATATTTCTAATTAGAATAGAGTGCCTTAAAAAATCATTATAATTTATATTGAACTTTTTCGATCTATAAATATTTAAAAAATATACAGTGCTTAGATATTTTTTTACTTCTGTGTTTGAAAATGCCTTTAATTAGTAAATTGATTTCAATGTTGTTGCATATTTTATATTTACTTAGTTATCTTAATTAATTTATCCACTGACGCATTCTGTTTCGTTTTAGATAAATTTATTTAAAACATTTAGTTTAAAGGAGTTATTTGAAATATAAATAAACTCTAACCCTTATTTTCCCTTATTTGACAAAAATAAATATTCATATTCTATATAAATCTAGTCAGATGAGTGGTGTTTAAGATAAGACACATTTGTGTTTGGAAAATAGAGATGTGATAATTAAATTTTGATCTAAATAGAAACAAGATAACATATTTTTAATTCCAAAAAATCAATGGTTAATGTAATGTAAAATCTCACCTTCAAAAACATATCCACTATATTGACGATTATCAAAGATTTCTGCCTCTGGCGATGTGAATATTTCAAATAGGATAGTTCCAAGTGTCCATCCTGTAAATCAATATTATTAAAATGACTAGTTTATGTGAAGGTACATGTGATAAAGAGTTCTTTTTATAAAAAGCATTACTCACGTGGAAGCTATTGGTTAGTGATGGCCAGTAGATACCTTTATAAAGGACGCCTCTCTTGAACACAGCGGATTTATCTGATACATAATATAATAATATACAATTATATTAAATATGTGTATTTATAATATGAAACCAATATCTGGTATTAAAGGGAAATGGGAAGCGAGTTTGTTCAAATGGAAATGTAGGCCACTCTTTCAACAGATCAGAGAGTAATGTATTTATTAAAGCTCTATTGAATTATACATGGATGATAATGTATTGTCTGGTTTATATTATGAAGTTTTATGATTTATTATACAACTTTGTCGAATTGTTATTTGTCAGAAAACGCTCATTTTGCAAGTTCATGACGCATTAATCAATTAAAATATCATTTTAATATATGTATATCTCCTTTATTGTCGACACAGAATGTGTACAATCGCAGAAATCAAACATTTCAAATGTGCCGAAAGAGTTTTCAAGAAATACAAATTACTATATTTTTCTTCTAAACTTTGAAGTAACTTCAGAAAGTTTGTATTCTATTGGGACACAGATCCTTTATGCAGCACTGAACTTTATTTCATTTCTCCCATGTTAAATGAAAGTTTTTTTAATGGAGAATTGATTTATTAATTAATGCTCATGAATCCGACAAATTCATCTTACCTGTAGACTATCTAAAAGGTGCCTGATTGGGATATCTATAGATATTTAATTTATTTATTAATACCTGTAAAACCAGCTGACCGCAATTCTTCGTCACCTATGGGAGGCGGCAAAGGAGCTTTCGATGGCCACCTTTCGACGTTTCTATCATCATTTTCTTTTATATCCTGTAAAATAATTAAATATTTAACAAATCGATCATATATTATACAAGTTTATATTAAAAATATATCCGATAGGATATTGTGACTGGATGATCGGGAATAATATTAATGATAGGTATTCTCGGTCCAGGTTTACTCTGATTATCTTGATTGAGAGGTAAATATTGAGGTGTTTATTAATTTGGGCAGAACCACCTTTTCGGTGAATCTCTAATAATTACACATTAGACCTTATTCGATATAACAGTGTTTTAGTGAGTCGTGTTAGAGCTAATATTATTTGGGTACAACAGCTCTATTCGTATACGCACCGTATGAACACTCTCATTACACTATTATATTGAATACGTCCGATTGTGTTTCCCCAAAAAACCAAATTTCAATTATCTTCTAGAAAAAAACTCCTCAAGGTGTTACTTAAATACCTTTGCGTCTTGAATATCGATATCTTGATAATCAATGTGGTTTTCTTCTGAGTAAGCCACAGAAGAAGAAGCACCATCGCCGGGAAATCTTTCAGGTAAAATGTCGTCCTGTAAATTAACAACATTAAAAATAACTTCTATGAATCATATAGTATGAAGGAGATATTTTATATATATATTTTCAGGAGTGAATCTTTTAGATATGTAGTGGGTGGTGTTGGATCTTATTGACACTTGACTGAGTCGAACTTCTGTCTTTCCCATAATCCATGTCCAAGTGACGCTCTATTGTGGGGTTATCGAAAAGATTATATACAGAGACATTTCTTGGAGTAGGATTTGTCAGCCATTCAATGTCTATTCATCTTTTTTCAAAGCAATAATTCCCCTCGAACGGAGCTATAATTTGGTACAATGTTTCGACGCTTTGCCATTACTAACCCATATAATGAATGTTATACTTTTGTTTCTTATTTAGTCCGAAATTCTGACGAAGATGGATGTTTTGTTAGCCAACTGGTTAACATCGCTCGTTAAAAGAAGAAAAAAACTTTCGGAGACTGAATCTACTCAAACTTATCACCAAATAAATTCCCACGGGAAAAAGTTAAGTATATTATGGAACGAAACATTTAATATTATTTTGATGGATGATCAAAGCTTGATCAATAAAATTGAATAATTTAAATATAATGATACTCACTTCAATGTGGCAACTTTCAGCTTTAGGCGTCTCCATTTTGAACTCACCATTCACATTACGATTTTCATCTATTCCATCTTCTTGCTATGAATTTATTTTTTAAAAAATCATTAAAACAAAACGTATTTATATAAATTATGAAATGAACAAACCTTTTCAAAGTTAAAATTTCTCGAGACAGAATCAACAGGAACAGAATTATTCGAGTTGATCATTGTTTGATTTCTAGAAGTGACATCATCTGGGAAACAAATATGTAAAATAAAGTACTAAACTAGGAAACAATTTATTCAGTATTAAAACAACATTTAGACGATTACAGTGTAAAAATTTAAGAACGAAGACATTCATATAATACAAATTTTATATTAAATAAATAAATAGCAGTTCAATTGCAATAATTTTGCCCTACGGAATAAAAATATATATTTTTTCAAGGAATCAACATAGATTTCCCTAACTGTATATTTAATAATTGAATATTGAATATATATATATATATATATATATATATATATATAACAACATATATATATATATATATATATACTATATATATATATATATATATATATATATATATATATATATATATATATATATAATATTAACAATATTCAATAAGTGATATTTCGCAACAGTTTTTTTACAGAAGCCGTTTATAAATAGGATTCTTTATTGATTAAAAAAGAAAAGACTTTAAGACCCTTGAAATAATCTTTTTATTACAGTTCTTCGAGTGAAATGGGTTCAAATCCAATTATTTAAAAAGCTACATGTAAAATAATTATTTCCATTGAATATAGTATCCATCCTCTCCTGATATTTTTTTAATGTAAATTCAATTTATTTTAAAATGAAATTGAATACACGTCAGGCGTACATTCTTCAATCTCTGATTCTTGTTTGCTTTCACATAATACTGTCATGGAGATTTCAACCACATTCAGATTGTACATCGTGTTTCCAATACAAAATATATTTATATTTAGTTCACGAGAGCTGTTCGTGATACATTCATATAGATTCCACATATCGAAAGGATCATAAAATTTGCTTGGAGCCAAATTTTCAATCGTCTGTCACTCACATGGTCGTAAATTGATTGTAAAAATATATCCTATATGTTGCAATGCTTGTTATATTTTAATAAAATTAAATAGGTATCCCTTTATACATTAAAATTAATTATAAAAATTATCTTGAAAATATCTAGGTTCAACAGTGACACATTGCACAGGCCGGGATACACATCCGTAACTAAAACTCAATAAGCTCAATCAATGAATCAATTCCCTCGCATACTTTCACTGTAGAATTTTCTTAGAAATAGTATAGGATTTTCCATTTAAATTCATGTATTTTAAATTAAACAAGTTTCGTATTAAATTCATACTTTTTCATTTCAATATCATCCGTATAGAATTTCCATTAAAAATATATTGAATCAATTATTTTATATTCAAAGAAAAAAGAAACTTGAGCATTAAGGATTAAGCTATTACATTACTTCATTTTCAATTCAAGTTTATCTATTGTATTATTTTCTATTTATTTAATCAACTTTTTATCTTGTTTCATTGTGATTGTACGTGAGGAAATGAAAGTTTATTGAACACGTGCATTCTTATATGTAAACACACAATCAAGACGATTTTCACGGAAACAATAATGTGTTTGTGTATTTTCGTGTAAGGTTTAATGGGTAATAAAAAGTAAAAATCACAAACCTGGTCCAGTGGCGCCATTGGGAGGTTGTCTCAATGCTAAAGATCTCCAACGGCGGGATGCTTCACTCATTCTTCATGTAAATCTATAATACAGGTAATAAAAATAATGTTTTATTCAATTCAAGTGAAGGTGTTACAAATACGAGTCGTCTAATGTAATGGCATTAGATTTTTCAAACACACACCGTCGATTTCTTACTTCAAATGTACTGAAAATAAACACCCCCTTTCAATATCACCAATAAGTATAAGCTGTATTACGTGTTTAATGATCTCAATGTTAAATAAATAAAATATTAGAATATATATTAATATCATATAGTATTTTTTTAGTATTGAGTGTACTTAAAATTGACGATTGTTTCATACATAAACCTTTACTGGTGCACGATCTTTTAAATATTCATCGCTAGATTTATATACTAATTGCTTATTTAATAAAAAAATAAATATATGCAAGTACGTGTATAGCCATAAAAATATTTATTAAAAAAAAAACATTTTCACAGCCATTTTAGTATTCTAAAATCATATTATTTTTATTATGTCAATGCTAAAATCGTATAATGCTTATCCTCGTATTTAATATTTTATACGATTTATCCAATGTAATTATTAGAGTTCATATACATTAATAAAAATAATTCAATTTAAAACCCACCTATTATCGATTTGAAGATAAGTGGGGTATTATTTAATATGAAATATTGCAGATGTTGTTCGTAATGGAGAGTGACGTCCATTTACGAAAAGGTGTTAAATTACCTGCGCAAAGTAGATACATTATTATATATAAGTGAGCATATATATTCACTTTGCCCTGCTTAAATTAATACAAATTCTTTTCTATTTTTTCTCATTTATGTTAAATAAAATAAAGCCTTTCTCTCGCGGAATATTGTAGGTATTATATATAAACAATGAGTATAAAAAGGGACATACAAGTGAATACTCTGACAATCTATTAACTCTTATAGTAATAGTTAGCTTTATAGGCGTGTTGATTGAGCTAAATAATCATTGGCTCAAGTTCCGATGTCGCCAAAAAATCGAACTTAAGGGTTTTTTTTATAATATAATAAGGTAAAAGAGAATTTATATACTTTGAAAGTCGAGACTATCCGAATCAGATATTATTTTTGATACCACCACTATTTGTATCGTAATGTTTAAAGAGATTTAATATTACTTAAAGTAAGAAACATCTAGAGAGCTAATTTATTATATGAAGTATGTACAATTAAATTTAATAAAATTAATTTAATCTGAAATAAAATATATACATAGGTGTTTAACACTTTAACTTAAGTATTGTGTTTTCATTCAATTACATAGAACAGAAAGATATCAATTATTTTTAATTCAACTCATTAATTCATAGTGAAATCCACGTTTCGTTAAAAGTTTCAACGTTATCATATTACTTAAGTAATTCCTGACGTGTCACTCAATTCTCCTCGAGAAATATGCGAAAGCAACTTTGTTCTAATCTAATAAATGTTGAGAAATGTGAATTCCTCATAACGAGTTATTAAAACTATGTTTGTCGTTATATTCAGAGCAAATAAAACTATTAGTGAGTAAGTCGTAAAAAAGACCGTTTCTCCTTCGGCGTAGGTATAAATCTTTAATAAGGTGAAAGCAAAGGATATAATAAAAGTCATTACTGGTCGCATTGTAGTTTCACTTCAAAGAGATTCTAAAAAAAATATTTTTATAACAAGGGACAGTTTATAACAAGAGTGGAAAAAGTACTTTAGCATTTTATTTGATTTTTGCGACAAAATGGCTTTTTCTTGTTGCTTGTGTAGCCATTTTCTAAATTCAAAGGCTACAAAGGAATATTTGACTTACTCAAAATATTGTGAAATACACAAACAATGCTTGAAACGATGGTGTATGGAGTATACAATATTATGGTATATATTTAGCCTTCCCTTGAAATATAATTCATTAAATTAGTTGAATATATATGTCAATATCACATTTGTTAAAACGGATATAAAAACTAATGGAGTTGGTCAGAGTGAGATCAAAGCAGTGTTCGAAGTAGAGGTAATAGAGTTACTAGGGATAAAAACCTTCCTACAGGATAATAAACTCATCTATATCTAAAACGTTATGGTTATTTTAAATGCCGAATAATAAATAATTTGACTTTAATATGAGTCGCGAATGCGAAGAGTCATATACATTGTTTTCCCAATCAACTAGTAAAAATGTAATTAATCTATACATTATTAAATTCTTTTAATCAAACTGAAAAAAATTACGTAATACTTAATATAAAACTACATTACTTATATACATTGTTTCACAATATTCAGAGAGGGAATTTTGTTCCTTTTTCGTGGCTTGTCACAGTTGTCTATGGTTAAAAATTCTTTAGTGGTTTTGTAAGACCTTTATTGGTTTTGCCGACTGACGTTTTAAAATATATAATACCGACATATAATCAATCGCTTAAAATTTAATGGTATAGTGAATAAAATGGAAAATTTCAGTTAAAATAGTAGATATATCCGACTTTAAAATACACCATTTAAAATATGTTAAGATTATTTTATGAAACCTTGCATTATAATGGCCGTACAGGCATATGCCAGTAATAAATTATATTTGAAAATATTATTCTATAACACAATGACGAGTATACGTATTCCAGGATTAAGGACCTTTATCGTGGTCTGGATATAGCTCAATGCTACCTAAACAATGGGGAGAAGAAGAATAATCTCTTCAAAGAACTCGAATTACATCTGAATAGGTTCACACCAATAGGAAATTCCTATATCTAATTGATAATAAATTAATTTATGCTGGCTCTCAGTAAATTGTAAGGATTTTGTACTTGAATTAATATACTGATACAATAAATATTAATTTTAATGTATGCGAACATTGGTTGAAAAGTCTAGTATTTATTAGATTTTGACTTATTTTTTTAAGTTTAATAATAGTGTATTTGTATATATACTAAATGAAAAGCATCTGAAGGTGTTATTATATTTATTGATCGGATGTACAAAGCTGTCATATCGCGTTATCCCAATAACAATACCTAGCAAACAAAACACGTATCCACAGGTGGGAGTAAACATTGAACCTGTTTCAAAGTATACTAAGTAGAAATACCTTTCTGTAATATAATCTTCCAATATATGTATTTATATTATCTTTTTACTTTTCTTATAGATAGGTCCGAGAAATTCATAGAATTGCTCCGACGACAAATCGTAGCGGCGTAAATGCTACGAGGCGTAGACTTATGTTTTAACGGTATCCACGTCTCTACATTATTTTATAGCTTTACAATCCAACAGTAAATTTTTTTCGCCTTTGCCATAAAATTAGATCCCCTTTAAATTTAATAGCCTTTTTCAGCATTACACCTTTGATGAAACATTTCGTGAGTATGTGGTTTAAAAAATGTAAATTTTATATTTTACTCTTACCGTATGTACATACTTTAGGGGTGAAACTGGATATAAAATGTTAAAAATGTTGTCTCATATTACAAAAGACGACACTCAAACGGCTCCCCGGGGTAACTATTAAAGGGATACCTACTCCGTTAAAGTAACTCAAAGCTAAATGTCAACGACTTCTAAACAATACTCCTTGTTGAAATTGTTGTTCTTTATGAATCTCAATCTAAAATTTCGAAATGAGTTCGGAGTTAAGAAAATTATTAGCAATTTTAAGAATTATTACAAACCATAATAACTTGGGAAATACAACCAGGATTCGATTCGATGTAATTTAAATAATAATTGAACATCGCCGTTGTGCAAATCGAATATTTAAAATTGCATTGCAGAGAGATAAATGAGTTTTTCTCCGTCGAGATGAAAATCGATTCGCTGATTTGAAATCAAATTATTTCAATTGATCTGATAGCTAGATTAAACATTAATAATCTGGAAATTAGGGAGGTATATAATGTGAATATATTGTATACAAACGAGCGTCTGATTGCCCGTCCATATACGAAATGATTACCGTCTACAATTATCAATTAGAATATATTGAATTGATAAATTGGACCTTATACTATGTACATTTGAATTGTAACTTGATTTTAGTAAGATGTTATCATATTATAGTTACTAGAACATTAAACAGAATTCATACAAATTGCAAACTAATGACTGTGAAATCATTCTTATTCAAAATCAGATTATAAAACTACGCTTTGATATAATTAACTGTAAACAAAATATGAAATGACAAAGTTTAATTCCCGTGATTATTCAGAGATATGACAAAGGTTTATGCATTAGGTCTATATAAATCTGGTTGAATGTGTTTTTCCAACAGTATTTTTTTATAATATGTATTCATTACCAATCTAGTAAATAATAAACTTTGATTGTATTTCAAATGAGACATAAATAATGATATTTAAAATTAAAAAAAATAATTAATTTTGTCAAAACTATTAACCTATCTTATCTACAGTGTCATATATTCAAAAAATGACAAATCATTTAGTAATTTGTAAACAGCATAGATTATTTTCTATAATTTTAATCAAGCCAATAAATTGGAGTTCTGTCCGATCACTTTGTTCTTAGTTAAATAATATATTCAATACTAATTTATTCCGATATGTCTCTCAATGAAATTATAATATTCTCTGAACCTTTTATCGTTTGTCCATTTGTGTGATCCGAAATTGGTTATTAAACAAGAGTACAAACAAATGAATTTAACGAATATAAAATAAGCTCAGTTCTGATAAAAGTGAAGCGACATGGCTACGCAACGTGGCGTAAACGACACAATATAAAAGCTCGAAGAAATCTCGAATCGTTGTTTGTATTATGCGCTAGTTTTAGTGAGGGCGTCAGTAATGTACAATACATCTGGACTCAGCCTAAGCCTAATAAGTAAGTTTGTTGTAACCGATTATTGTGAGAATAAGATGGCGAGTCATGATGGAGTGGATCTGAGCTTATTATGGAGGTGACAATATCTTGGGTTTAATTGGTAATTTAATTGTAACGAAGCCTCCCTAAGCTACGGGGGGATGTTCCGTGACAAGGGATGCCCAGTCTACTAATTAGACACACAAACAGTCCAGGGAGTGTCCACACCCTTTGTTCTATCATTTCATATCTTTAATGGCAATATAATATTCGAACTAAAATTAATTATTCAACAATACCGCCCATACTAGGTACCTACATATGATTATTATTAAAACCAAGCAATTCAAGATGTCCTGGGATTAACCAAGTAATTATAACAAACATCAATATTAATATCAATTGAAACTTGAAAAAATATTTATATTAATAAAAAACACGAAAATAGTCTGAATGTATCGTAATAAACCAATATGAATGCAATAACGCATGAACAAATGATTAATATTAATATAAATACACTAGGGTAATTTTAATTGAAATTTTCAATTTGTTAATGTTTTTTTATAGGACGTTTATCTTTGAGTTTTGATTTCATTTTTGCCTTAAAGAAGTTTTAAAGAATTTTTTTATTTTAAAAATGAAGTATAAAAATGTGGAAATTGTTATGCATTATCAAATTAAATACACCCAAAAATATATTGAAATTATTTAATATTTTGAAATGCTCTGATTTGTTTTTAATACGAAGATAATAAGATGTTTGTTTTTTCATTCGAAAGAAGTTTGAAATTTTATTAAAATTATTAATAAAATAATATAACGTGGTTTTCATATGATGACAACACTCATCACAATATTTAAAAAGCGAGTCTTCCGATAAATACTTTTTTGAGAATTTTCATTTATTATGCATTATTAAATATCTCTAATATTATTTTGAAATTAATTAAATAATATTATCATTAAAATACCCGTTTCGAGATTTTAGATATGTATTAATTATGATTAAATATTTAAATTGAATTATTTATACACCTGGCAACACCTAGCAACACCTAGCTGTCACAATGGATTTCGTTTGACCATTATTTATAAAATATATCAGTTTACGATTAACTACCTTCTATTGACAGAGACATGAAACGTGTTATAGATAATGGATGAATCTACATTAGTTGCCGGTCAGATAGGACTATTTTACTATTTCGAAAATGTCCAATTATATAGTTTAAACAATCATTGAAAACCAAATTTTTTTTACTTTTCATACATTTCGAACAAAACTGACAGCAAACATATTTCAAACGAAAGTATACGATATCTCGAAGGTATTCGATACATATTAAGGGCTACTTTCGCATATCTTCAATAATCAACAAATTTCAATCCAGTCTCACTACCAAATATTCTATTCTATTTTGAATATATGGCTCAGTTCCATAAAGACTTAAGAGCACACGGAAGTTTAGTGTTGTGTATTAAGGACTATTTTTCTGTATATAGCGACTCTGTATACGCTGAGGATATTTGAAAGATCTGTACAGACATACAGACATACAGACATACAGACATACAGACATACAGACATACAGACATATAACATACACACAGTTAGACAATTATATATATTATGTTATCCCAACTTTTGGAGGGATTTGTAGATTTAAAAGGGCATTTCTTTTCAAATTAACCATTTTTTCTAATTTGATCTATCTCTAATATAGAATTCTTGGTAAATGAATATACAGACACTTAAATAAGAAATGTGTAGCAGGAAATTGCAGAAAAGTTAATAAAGAAGAAATATAGGTACCTAATCGAAATTGTTTTGTTTTAAATTCACTAATCCAAAGTAATATAAAAAATTATTTTTACTATTAAATAATATTCTATATAATCAATGATGAATGGTTATTAATATCTAAAGACCACATTTAAAAACAGATGGACATGTAAAAAATAAATATAAAATTAGTAGTTAGTATGGCCGAAGAAAACATATTTGAATTGAATTATGTATTTGCAAATAATTTACATTTTGATTAATAATAACGAAACTCAAAATATTCATTGTGAAGAAGCTAAATGTAAATGATTGAAGAATTTTTCCTTTGATGCTAAGATGTTTTTTTATTATTTTAAATATGACTATTAAAGTTGAAGCCATTACTTTATATGATTCAATTTTAGAAAATTCAGTGCCGATTTTTTGAGATATAGTAATTATTTATTGGCTTAATAGTGTAAATTAAAATGTGATAAATTAAATTTACATATTGTCTCATAAACGACCTACATACGAATTTTCAACTTAAAAAAGGTACTCACTGAAATTATGCAAATAAAGACATTAGCTTCAGGCTGTGGCAATTTAGGAAAGGTCTTTATATTTATATTCGTATTTAATATCCTTGTTATATGAATATGACTGTCATTCCCTTTGAGCAAATAAAGGAGGCAGTACAGTAATTAACTTTGAGAGTATTTTCTCAGTCTGTTTTTTTTAATTAAAATTATTAATTAAGTATCAAAAATAATGTCGTCGTCAAAGAAAATCGCATTTGATCATCATTATAAATACACAAGGAAACTTGAGCAAAGATGATTTGTAAAATCACGCTGTTTGAAAAAAAAAAACCAATCGAAGTAAACACCTTCAAAAAAGAAGGTCACAGATTTTTTTAACAGCAGGTATTAAGTGTATATTATAAAAGAGTCCATTCAAAACTGGTTTTAATGTTTACCAGATAAACTATTATAGTATTTTAAAGGTTTACTTGTGGGAACATTTTTATTCACAACTTCTACGAATCTCATGACCCATGACTTGATGGATTTTAAAGATCTGTGGTTGTAGAAACCAAGTAGTCAGGTTAATTAATACACCTTTGATTATATGCACACTCGTTTTTGTGGATTTGAATTGGTTGGTACTGTGAGAAAATTTCATGTGAAGTGCTGTTTTGATTGGCACTGGAATATTTCAACTTGACCTTTTGCATATTCTGCTCACACAAACAAATCTACTATGCATTTCAATAAAAATATACATACAATCAATTAATATCCATTTAAAATAAAATAACCGTGTATAAACGACTCTTCGGGGAGAAATGGGTGTACATAAATGAAAGGTTCTCGTATTTTTCATGTGTCAGAAAGACGAGGAGCATTTATACTTTATTCACGACACTTTCAGTCGAAACAATCCACTTAACTTACAGTAGGATAATCTACAAAGTAAATTTAATGTATTTTATTGTATTATCCTAACCTAGATTTGACCAGGGGTCGAATGAAGTGCACATAGTATATTGTAATTATCAATGTTTTCTTAACAAGTCTCAAGGACATATTTTATTACCTCCATACAGAGACTATGATAACAATTTAACGAATATAAATGATTTTTACCATTATAATCGACCCTCCAGCATATATATAATTCCAAAAATAACATTTAGATAATTAAAAAGAGTGCTTTTTTATACAATAACTTCAAATTACGGACGTATGTATATTAATTACACTAAGTAAGTATATTATGTTCGTGAACTTGTCGATTAGATTATCCACGACCACAAATTGTTGGTAGACAGAAATCTGGTTTATTTGAAATTCGCAAGGACATTTATATAATCTGCTGGTTAATAATAATTATAACCACGAATATATAATTCCTTTATAAACCATCCGAATCTATACAGTAGTCTCTAATAGTACGTAATGGATTTAATCATTCTTAAAAATGTTTTTTTTTTCGTTTTTACTATAGGTAAGTTTATAGTTGAGCTAGTTATACAAAAAAAAAAAATTATTTCATAGTTAAAAAGGAATTATAATTTTTCAGAATGTTGAACAACCCTCTCGAGAGATTAATATTTTAACGGAAACACGCAAACAATATAGAAAGATGTGAAAACACGTCAGCATTGATCAATTACTGTGTCTCTACGGGGGATTATTTTGTTGTTACGTGAAAAAAGGGGGTTAAATTGATCACAACCAAGTGAATTAATCATTAATTCATTTATTTATTAGAGCACACAAGTGCAAACTTGTTCGTTTTCAATCAACACACTGTTGAATCTCAATTTGCCCGTTATTAGATATAAATGAATTAATCTTAGAAAGTGTTATTTGCAGGCTTTCGGTGTATTTTCAACGGCATATGTGTAAAGCCTTCATTTTATCCACATCCCCTTATCAGTGCTTATATGAACGAATGTTGAACAAACACCCAACGGTATCTTATCATGCCGATTTCCAACATGTTACCACAATATACTAACACAATGAAGCTGGAATAAAACCTAGCTTTTATTATTATATCCGATAAACCACCAGTTTGATGAAATCATCGATCTCTAACGATAAGTCGACAAAACAAGTTGAACATCTGCAATACATTGTTCATATTCTAGAACCACAATTAAGCGACACGATTTTCATAAAAACAACCATTTTCATTACTTGACCACTGCGTGTTCGTTACATTTGTCAAAAAAAGACAATTGTTAGACATTAATCAAAGTCAAAGCACTAATTTTAGCTGCAGAGAAAAATGCTATTCCGATCTGATAATAATTGATAGATAGTCTGTGATATATTATTAAAAAAATGTTGTCTCACAAAGTGATTACAAAATTAAAAAATAAAATGAAAAAATCATCTTTTTATTTTTGGTTTTTAAAAAACTTCCCATGTACATATAATATGTAAGACGATAATCATTAGCTTTATTATATAACCAAAAAGTAAATTTATTATTTTTATGGATCGAAGTTGTTTGAATAATTTAGTGTATGAAATTTATTTTGACACAATTTTTGCCTCGAAAATCTAATTTTAGTTTGGGTATGCATACAAATACCTACTTTTTTTATTTATTATTGTTTTAGTGATACACAAAAATGGACAAAATAAAGAGAAAAAAAGTGGAAATTTCATTTAACCCGGACAAACTTCATTTTAATATTCACTATTTTGATAAGAAGTCCATAGGATCATATTTTACATGTCATTTACTTTTATGTTTGTATATTGAATATTGAGCATTTAACGAAAAAAAAATACATTCAAATTCATAATTAGTTGGTACATACGTTGTATTACAAATATAGCCTTGATTATTGTGAAATATTTTTGTGTAGTAAAAGAAATATAGCGAATATTATATCCTTGAAAAGCGGACATGTTCCAAAATATTCATAAATATGTGTCAGCGAATAAAAGATAATTGATTAATTAATTTCAAAGACAATGAAAAATACGTACCTAGTTCAGAAATAAAGAAAAGTATTGTATTTTTGCAGCTCTAGATCCAAATAGCGCGCTTCTCAGTATGTAATTCTGGCACATTTTATTATTGAGTAGTATGTGGGTTCGAATGTAGTTTTGTATTTGAAAACGAAACCTTCTCACGCGGAATAAAACGCGTGCGGACACCTAGGATGACGGACACACACTGAAAACTGGTAACCGTTTCAGCACCTCGCTTCACCACAACCGACTAGATTTTCTCGTTTCACTTGTTACAAAGGGAATAATTAATATATTTCACAAGAAGTATCAATTATTATTGAGCAATCAAACTATTTGTGGAATGGTGAAATTTTAATATTAGGCACGATGAAAGCAGATTTACTATAGACTCTGGTAAAATATCAATAGAAGTATGTACTTACCTAATTTTTATTCTGAAATTTTATTAGATACCTACCTACTAAAAGAGTAGTAATAACTTATGAACGAATTATATTATAATAACTATTTGACAATGTATAACCCATTTATTATTTTGTTTTATTTCATATTTAAAAAGTTTCAACAGTGTTTTAACAGAGTAATTTGTGATCGAGATGAAATATTACAATAGTGCATATAAAAATATAATATAGATTTCATCATCTAAAATAGATTCGCTTTTATTGTCATTTATTGAGCCCTGCATTTATTGAGACTATTCATAAATGATATTTGGTATAATATAAACAGTGGTGTTGCCAGCATACCGTCAGTGACAGGATCGACAGGACAGGCCTGAAGCAGAAGTCAGAGAGGCGGTGGTTTGTGACTGAGGATGAACAGTCTGTCTGGTGCCTCGTGATGACTCTTGACAGTGATGAGTGATGAACAGGGAACAGGTGGCTGAGGGCAGCTCCTTGCTGCTGGGGCATGTCACCGCGAGCCGGAGTGCTGTGCTAACCCCGCCCCCGCCCTCGCACCTTCACCTGCACCTAACCCCGCCCCCTACAGTGATGGAGGCTCGCTGGGGTCTGCGCCGTGCTGCCCTGGTGTGCCTGTTCCTGTCCTTGTTCGGTTTCCTGGTGTTTGGTTACTTCTGTCCGGAGCAGGTGACCTTCGAGGACTCTCACTATAGGACTGAATCACTTGTAACTACTACTGATCATTATATTGCAGGTGTGCGCACTGTCGGTACGTGAACCTGTGAGCTTGTCTGGCCAGGAAGAGCGGTGGTCGGCAGTTGAGCCTCCCTGGCCTCACAACTGGGCTAGTTTGTCTGGAGTAGGCTTTGATGAGGTGTTCCGTGATGACTTCCACTTTGATATAGATGCACATGACGTGATGGTGTTCCTGCACATCCAGAAGACTGGAGGGACGTCCTTTGGCAAACACCTTGTCATGGACCTGGATCTTCAAGTAAGATTCCTTGTTCATTCTCTGTTTAGTGCTATATAAATAATTAATTGTCAATTGCAACGTGTTCTTGTATTAGAATATGATATGATAAATGTTTTGCGGTGTGACTGTTAACGGCCGTTCATAAATTAGCATACCATGAAAGTGTTATTTTTGTCAATTTCAAATTTTTTTTTATACTTCTGCAATAATTTCTAACTATATAATATATAATTATTTTTAACATGTCTATTCACCAAGAATCTTAATTTATTTTTATCATCATCATCATAAGCACTCCAGTTCAGTGATGAACCAAGGCTTCCCGCACCAGCATCTTCCACTTATTTCTATTGGAGGCCGCGCTCCTCTAGTTATTAATTCCTAAACTCCTAACTACCTTATAGAACTCGTCCGCCCACCTTAGCCTAGGTCTACCCTGCCTTCTCTTACCCACAGGCTTGCTGGATAGTATCTCCGATACTATCCCTCCTGCTCTTTCTACGTGTCCGGCCCAACCTAATGTTAAAGCCCTAATGAACTGCACTACGTCCACGCTCTTATACAATGAGTAAATCTCATAGTTCTTAATTTATTTTAATTATCATTATAAAAACAATAATAAATGCAAATTAATTTTTACAGAGGCCCTGTAATTGTCAAAGAGCCAAAAAAAGATGCCACTGTTTCAGACCTAACAGCAATGAGATTTGGTTATTTTCAAGATACTCGACAGGATGGAAGTATGTGATTGGAATATAAATTAGATGAATTTTATTCTTAGTGTAATAATTTAAAATTATAATCGACTTTTGTATTGAAGATGTGGTCTGCATGCTGATTACACTGAATTGACTTCTTGTGTTCCCGGTGAATTGGACAGACATGAAGGTCGCGTGACTAAAAGACGTTACTTTTACATTACTCTACTACGGGAACCCGTATCAAGGTATGTATTTGTTTCATACTGTAGATATTATTTATTTACACCACAAATCAAAAGATCACCAATAAAAAAAGAGAATACATATCAATTGAATTAATAATTAAATACTCCTTTAGATCAACAAAGGTCAAATCTTTTGCAATTTATTTTATCTGAAACTGCATACAAAACTCTTTGATTTGATTTACATAAATATTTTTTCATTCCGTCCAATAGATACTTATCAGAATATAGGCATGTCAAAAGAGGTGCTACTTGGAAAGGTGCAAGGCATTGGTGTCAAGGAAGAACGGCTTCGGGTAACTTTATAATTTTTTTTCACTATTATGTGTCTTTATATCATGTTTTGTTTTCTACAGCAACAGAAATTCCCCCCTGCTATAATGGAAGCACTTGGCGAGGAGTATCTTTAGCTGAATTCACTTCTTGTCAATCCAATTTGGCAGCAAATCGGCAAACGAGGATGCTTGCCGACCTTTCCTTAGTCGGCTGCTACAATGCCACTATGAATCCAACACAACAAATCAATGATGCTATGTTGGCTTCTGCTAAGAAAAACTTGGCAGCAATGGCATTCTTCGGTTTGACTGAATACCAGAAGGTGAGATATTTTCACTGATTTAATTATTATTTAGAGCATACTAATAAATGATTTTGATTACAGATTGCGCAATACATATTTGAAGAGACATTTAATCTTCGTTTTGCAATACCATTTACGCAGCATAACATAACTGTATCAAGTACTACTCTTAATGAAATGTCTAGTCAAGAGACTGAATACATAAGGCAACTAAATTCGTTGGATGTGGAGTTATATGCTTTTGCAAAACACTTGATGTTTCAAAGGTAATCCACCATTATTATATTATCTTCAGCTTAATTCAATATTTATTCGTAGTATTTCCTTGCACACCATCATTGTTTAATTTATAGCATATTAATTTTTGATATATTTTTTATTTAGGTTTGAAAATCTTAAAAGAAAAGATGCTGACTTTGAGCAAAGATTCTCTCATCTGGGAGAAGTAGCATCTAGAAACGGTGTTACTGAATTTGACTGGGACAATAATTTGGAGGACGTCACGACGGAGACTCAAACAGAACATTGATGTTATATTGACAATTGTTCGATTGTATGTTTTAAATAGTGATATAATAATCCAATGTTAAATACTTGTTACATTTCAAACTATATTGTTATACAATATTCTTTGAAATCCAGCATCTTATCTCTTAGACATTTCTTGCATAAAAATATACTTTGTATGGTAGCTACATTATATATATTTTATTGAGTTTTTTTGAGCTTGAAATTACCTAGGTGCATATTATTCTAATATTTTTCTCTAGCTCTAGATTTAATATAAGTTCTATTCATTTATACTTTGAATTATATTTGTAAATGTGATATTTTTTGAACAAAAGATATTAATTGGAGCTTGGTTAGAGATGATTTTATTATTGATATTTAATTTTGCCCTATTTTTCTTATGTAATATCAAATTTATTCAATCTCAAGTTTTCAGAGCAAAAATAAAAAATACATACCTAAATCGAATCTGATTACAAGGAAAAGGTTTAACTGCTGCTGTATAAATAGGTAATCCTATTTATACAGCATCAATTTATACATTATTTATTCTTAGTGGAGTAAGTTAGGAGTAGTCATTTTCATAATTTCTATTGAATATGAGAATACTTTCATTCAACATTGAATAACATTAATAATCTCTCTCAAACCAAGCCCTATAAATATTTTCTGACTTTAATCACTTATCTTAACTCTATAAAAGACCTTTAGTTGAACATATAAGACTCCGTTTAAGTATTATAAAGTATGTAAATCATGATTTTGTCTGTTACCAAGATAAGTTAGTGTCTCTTTTGTATCGCTTAGAATAATCCTTCGACAGAATCCATCATGAGAAAATATTAATTTTGAGTTCGTTCAACGGTATTGCTCGAATATTGATCAAAGTCCGTTCTGTCGAGAATAACCCATTCGGAAGTTATAGTGCCATCACAGTCGAATATTTTAGTGAAATGCCATTTTTTTTATTGAAATCCCTTAGTTTTTGGAACAGTATTGTATTTTTAGTTGTATTACCCTGATAATCATGATCCCTTCTACATATCAACATCCTTAGGTTGTGAAAACTGTTGAAAAAATAGTAGTTGAGAATATCTGATGGATTTTTGATTCACTATTATGTATCAGGTTACTAATTCAATATGACTGTTGATTGTATTTTATTTTATACATGTTTATCATAAATTTAGTTCTTTAAGTTCTTGCTAATATTTTACAATTATCCCCACATTATTGGAATAAATTCCCTCCAGACATAATAAAATCAATTACATCAGTGGCGTACCGAAGGGGGTAAATATTTTAAAAAAATCATCCGTTGCTCAATTAATCATAATTTAAATGATATGAATATTTTCATTTATTCTTATTAGTTATTTTATTGTATACATATTTTGTAATTTAAATTTAACAGGATTTACCAACCCTAAGGTTCATTTCATGGATGTAGAGTAAACTTCAGTTTTAGACCAGCACATTGATGAACTAACTTACTGAAAATGCCTATGATTAGTGATTTTTTTAGTTTTGTGATGTGACTAATTATTGCCTTTATAATCTCGCCTCTGAGCAAGTATGTTACTTAGTCTACACATTCATGAAATGAACATTATCTACGCCACTAAATTACATACGTATTATTTTTGTGTGATTTTTATTATTTATAATACGAGATTGATTTTTTTTTATTATAAGGACAAGCTCTCTTTTATTGTTTACAACATATACATGTATTAGAAGTCTAAGTTGAATCATATTACATATGTGTTTTTGGTATAAGTAATTTTTCATATCGTTTTTGTAAAACACTTTTTGAAGTACTGAAAATTAATTATTATTTTCGTCATTCGATGATTTTTCCTGGGTGCAATTAATCTCTCCAATAATAGCTGCCGTTGAAGTTAAATAGCTAATATTTTTTTCATTTAAACCTGTTACTCTCGAGTAATCTAGTCATGACTTATTGAATGATGGAAATAATGGTAAATTTTATGTAAACAAGAGAATAATGTGCATGTTACATATTTTTAATGGATTTTATATTTGATACATCGGATGTGAAAGTGGGACGAGGTATGTTAACCCGCTCATTATAAATTATCATTTACCAAAGAAAATGTAATTTGATCAATAAAATTATATATTACTATCAACCTCTTATTTTTATTCATATGATAATGACACCATTTTTCCAATATCCTGAATAAAAGTACAGCTATTTCTTTCTATCAATGAACTCCGACTCTTAATAATGTAATGGATAAAGATATCTTTATAGCCATATTAAATAAAATAAATAACATATTTAAGCAAGTCACTCGTTTATTTTTCTCAGTGTTTATTAATTATGGCTTGCTGCTTTTATGTAAATAGTCCTTCATTTTAGACAATTTACTATTAATTTGGAGTTAAATTTGCAATTGATTTTATTTCCATCAACGCTTTTTATACATGTACCCAATTTTTATTCTTCTTGGGCATTTAAATCGCATAATATTTGCAATGCTTGAAAAAATAATTAAAATAATACAATATTATAAATGTCGCTGATTATGTTGACTTCTTAGCAGAATTCTATATTAAGATTAGCTCCATAATTGATTAATTGGTTGTCTTGATCCAGGTTTACTCTCATTTCCTGTATTGTAAGGTAAATAGTGAGACAATTATTAAGTCGAGCTAAGATGTGTGTAGACAATGAATTAACATGTTCAGTCTATTAAACCAAATTTATAAAATCCTTCTAAAAAGCTCCTTGGAGGCGAATATAAAATAAAATAATTTGTCTAATTACTTTCAACTAAAAACTAGTGGCCATTATAAGAGACTTTAATTACAAGTCATTGTAATACTTAGCAATTTTTTTATAGATTCAACAGTTGGAATCTTCCTTTATTTTTGCTTTATTATCTTCTTTTCCTCGAGATATCATAGATATACTTAAATCTAATATTTATTTGTGTACATGACAGCGTTTCAGAACTAAAACAATGGAGCGCATTTATTTTAAATGAAACAAATAATATAAACATCTATTGTATGCTTTATTTAGTATCAACATGTATTTCCCACTAATCGGATCTGAACCATAACAGAGTGCCTCTAATTTTATAAATGTATAAGTTAATATAGGCCACAAAACCATTCTCCAGGTACACACTGCGTCATTTCAATTTACTGTTTAACTCAAATCATATATGGTCAAATAATGCAACAAATATTTGCTGTGTTAAAGTAATTAAAGTTATGGGCCAGTCTTTGAATTGTATCCACTTTAAAACAAAATACAAAATAATGAAAACAAAACACTTTGAATATGTAAACAAAATTGTACATTGTGTAAAATCAAATTATTATTAACAACATAAGGGAAAGAATGCAGGGTTTCCGATGCGATTGATGCACATTGGATAATCCGTCATTGTTCCCCCAAACATATACACTGCGTATAATATAACAACAAGTTTACATATCCTAGCAATATAAAACATTCTTATAATGATTTATTACATTTGAAGGAGTTCAGCACTCTCAATTACAAAATGAGTCTATGAAAGTGTGCATTGGATGTGTTTACAATTTGTTTGTCTGAGCGAGTCATTCAGCATGCGGGCGCTAAGTTTTGAAGACACAACTTTGTTCAATACGCATATTAGCACTTAGTAAAACACTGTTTGTTAACTATCGGAGAATCAAATGTTTCATATCTTTTATATACATTTGCAAGGAAAACTTGTGGTCTGTTCTGTCCTTCCGTCGGTTGCTTCCGAGTCTTGTAAGAATTTCTTTATTATTATTTTTTTTTCACTATAAACATCATATTTCAGTCTATATGCAATTTCGTCACTCACTGATTAGACAACATTAAAATATACCACAGAGCATGTCGAGTTCACACAACACTGTCTTCTAAAGTCACTGTCGACGACTGATGTCCGATGAGGTGATCTTTATCACCTGCGATCCGAACAGTGGGATCTCTAAAGTAACTAAAAAAACTCAAATCGTAGCTCATTTCATTTATAATTTTAATAAATTTGTATTATATAATTTGGTTCTTATATTTCAACACGCAATGTAAAAACACTTCCACCAAATATTGTATATATATATTTATATATTTTATGCTGATGAAAAGTTCATTTTATTGTTTAATGTATGAAATTGAATACTTCAAAATAATGCATCAAGCTTTTAAATATTTGTGTATACTTTTATACGCCAAAACAATATTAATCTTAGAAAAACGATATTTGATAAAGTTCCTTTAATATGATAATTTTATATTCACTATCATATAACAAACTACATAATTAAAAATGATTTGTGAATAAAAAAAATAGCAATGGAAAACCAATCGAAGAAGCATTTTAATGAATTGATAAATTAGGCATTGTTAAAAAAAAATCAGTGTTGGAAGAACACCAGAATACTAAACAATGAATCATTGAAAAGCGTAAATTTTGAATAATTATTAGAAGTTTTATCAGCGTATCATTTGATGTAAAGTCATTATTAATGACGGCCTCTTCCTCTGCCTCGAGATGATCCTTCTCCTCGCTCCTAAAAAGTAATAAATATAAATACCAATGAAACAAATTTAATATTATGATTCTTTCTATACCTTTTGCATTCCATGATGCGGACGATAACCACCGTTACCGCCAGACTGCTCCCGGTGGTCCCTGTAGCCCGATCCATGATCTCGATCACCTCTATGCCCTTTGTAATTACCACCGCCATTATTTCCATAATTTTCACTATTATTACCATGATCTTTATCATATCCACTCTGATTCTTGTGATAATTACTATACTCTTTATGGAACACTTGATCCTTATTAAAGCCATGTTCTTTATAGCCATGTTCACGGTTAAAATTACCACCGCCACCTCCGTAACCGCCTTTGTTTCCACTGTAAGATTCATGTTTTTCATAATTTTGTTTATTGTTGTCATAATTATTTTGATGTTCTTTATATCCTTGTGATGGACTACTTTCAGGCACTTTACGAGAATCTTCCTCTTCCTGCCGCTTTTCATAATGAATAAAATCATCAAAAATAGATGTGGTATGACGATACACATGCATTGTTTTTAAAACTTGCAATCCTTTTGCGTGTGGAACCTCCTGGGTATCTCTAGAATGAGTCACAGACTTGTTTTCATTATTTTCTAGTCTAATATGACGTAGTTGTCCGTTAGGTACATCTTTAACATATATCCAACGAACTTTAAACTGCCCTTTCCATTTATCCTGTGACCAAACACTAGAATTAGAATTATAATCAACGGCGCTAACCATTTGAGCCATCCCACAGAAGTGTCCACTACCATTGACAGAAAAGAATAGATACACACAACCACTTGCCTCTTTTTCACGGTCACGATACGCAGCATCTAGACGCTTGTTTCCATATTCTGTGCTACACCAAATTTCATACTTGATACTTCTATGAATATCATCTTCTGAATAAGATTTTATGACGAAAAATCTAGCATCTGGTGCCGTTAAATCAAAATCAGTTGGGTTATAGTTATTTTTTATCCTCAATTCATCTAATACAGGATGAGCATTCATCGTTTGTATCGGTGGTGGAGGCATTGTCTGCGCAGGTATTGGTGGCATAAGAAGAGGCTGAGACTGAGGACGGGGCATAGGCGCTCGAGGAGGAGCAGCACCAGTCCACGGTGGTCGAGATGACACCATTGGACCTTGTGCTGATTGAGATGCCATTATAACAGGTTGTTGCTGTTGATGATGTTGTTGTTGCTGCTGCTGCTGAAGTTGTTGGTGCTGGAGTTGTTGTTGCTGGTGCTGATGTTGTTGGTGTTGTTGCTGCTGCTGTTGTTGTTGTTGTTGTTGTTGCTGCTGCTGCTGCTGGTGCAACTGTTGCTGTTGTTGAATCTGTTGAGGTTTCGGTTGGGAAACTGGCTGTGGCTGAGGTTGTTGGATTGACGGCCCATTATTCTTAGTAGTTTCCCATGTGCCAATATCCATGTTATGTTTTCCAGGCACAATTGGCGGTGGAGGCATTCCCGGACCTTTCTTTTTAAGACCGGAGCTTTGAGCAGCCGGTTGAGGTTTGGCAGGTTGACTTGCGATAGTGGCCCACGTTTTCTTAGGAGCGCCGGATAATTCTTTTTGATCTTGTTTAAGATCCTTGTCCAGTTTTCCATCTGAAAGTGAGAGGCCTTGGACACCGGCATCGACGGCTTTGAGACCGTCTGTGACGTACAAGGCTTCAGGTCTGTAATAATCTTCATAATGTTTGGAGCGACCCAGTGGGCCCCACGTTGGAAATTCGCCATTTCCATGAAAGTAATTGAAAGCGGCAGATGTTGGTTGACCGAAGGACGCTGTTGAAAATGGTGTTGTGACACCAAAATTGGAAACTCCTAGGATGATAAAAGTTAGATTTAAGATGTTTAATTATTAAAAAAAATTAAATAAAATGTAAATTTTATAGCGGGGTTTAAAAAAAACCTTCTATTCCATAAGTATCTGGTTGAGCATAGCCACCAAGGAAGGTCATAGGATCGGTGCCGTTAGTAGACCAAGTGCCATCACCTACGCCGAACGCTTGATACGTGAAAGGAGCTGTACCGGCCGTTCCATAATAACCTATGATTAATAAAAATATTTTATTGAACAACTGCAAGGAAAATTTCTCTTCAACAGTTCAACATTCACCTGCGGCATTATATGGATCTGCACCTGACGAAATAGGAGGAGCGTACGATGGCGCCTGTTGTTGTTGGTGTCTCCATGATTCAGTCAAATCATCACCGGTATTCTCTAGTTGATCTTTAGACACGTTGGACACTGAAATTATAAAAGTGTTAAGCTTATCCATTCTGATTGAGATATTAAAAATATTAAATAGAAAATAGTATTTACTTTCAAACATATAATCCTGCTGCAATATCCCCCGAGCGTTTATTACAATACTTCATTCAATATGTTATGGATTCATGTATTTTCTATGGGAAAAAGTAAATATTGTACAGAATATCTAACACACGTGTGTCGTAAATGTCACAAAAATAAAAAAATAAATGTAATTATAAGTATAATAATAAATAATTATAAGTAAAATACGAAATCGGCGTCGGCACATTCAACAGTCTGGGGGCGCCACCGAGGTCGACTACACAACAAACGGAGGCATTGTGGGCGGAGCTTAGTGGCGGACATACCTGAATTCCTTTGGAGTTTCATCCGCTGAAAAAAATAAGAAGAATGAATAAGTTGCGGCAAATGACAGGAGAGCACAGGCGAGTGATGTGGGGCGTCACTTCTTGCGGGAAACCGGCGCTCGGTGGGCGTGGCTTGTGGGCTGTGGGCTGTGGGCTGTGGGCTGTAGTACCTGCACTGTGAGGGCCGCTCGCCTGCAGTGAGGGCCCGCCTGCTGACGGGGGCTGGCGCGGGCACGAGGGGGCGGCGCTACGGCACTGACAGACTGACACTATCACACATAGACACTGTCACCACCACCACTACACCGGCACACTGCCAGACACACACACGCACACACGCACACACTCACCGAACACTAAGGCTATTCTCACGGGACTCTAACTGGACGCCTATTATGATGCCTTTCAACTTTATCGTTTTTTATAATATGGAGACATTTAATAAATATACTACTGAGTTGTATTCAGATAGTTAATAAAAAATATTTAAACCCTATAAACCATGACCATTCGTATAACAAAACCATTTAAAAAATGATGAATAACTAATCACAATTCACATTTTTTTGTGAAACATTTTACTTACTCATGTATTAACTTATAAAATTTTCATATCCAAATGAAACACATATGTTTTTATAAATAAAATATATTTGTATGTATTATTTATAAAATTTTTGTTATAACATTGGGAATTTCATTTTTTAGAAAAAAATGAAGAAATACTTTTTGTGCCGCTGGCTGCCTTCAGTCTTTGTTTTTCTTTGATAGTCAGCTCCGTTTTTTTTGCGACAATTTTTTTTGCGGGTGCTTCATTTTCATTTGGAAGTGTGGGCGATGGATCGAGCTTTTCAATTTTAGGCTTCTTAACATTTGATTCCGAGTTAAATTCTGATAATGATTTTCTTTTATTACTGAGAATCGGAATTTCTTCACTTTTAAACTCAAATCTATTCGAAAGTGATTCAGAAAGATCATCATTTAAGTATTCCGATAAAATACCAAAAGCATATTTTAAGTACGCATCTGTGAAAAAATTTAAATTTAAAAAATGTGTAATGTGATGCAAAAAATATTAAAAAAGTAGTTACCGTCATTTTCAGATTTGACACTATCACTTTGGACGAATGTTGCAGAGGTTGCCCCTGATGTGACATTTATATTGATCTTTTTCAAAGCTGAAGATAATATTTTTACTTTATTTTCCAACCATTTCATTGTTTTTTCATCATTATATTTATATGCAGACAGATCTTTAGGTCCCTAGGTATAGGGAAATTATTGTTTTTATCAAGTTATAGTAAAAATTAGTTTTAAAAAATATATCTCACTTTCAAATCTGCAACACTCGAAAGGTCAGTAATAATATCTTTAAGAATTTCATTATCATCTGAATTTATAAAAGATATTATGTGTTCCAAGGGTATTGCTTTGTCAGTGCACTTGCTTTTCAATACTGGTAAAACTAATAGATACAAACATAATAAAATAGGATTAAATTACATGGGAGATGAAATAATAAAAAAATACTTACTCAAGAATATCGGATCGAACGGTGTAGATACATAAAGAGTTCCATCTGACGTGAATACATTATCTATTAACAGAGAAGTGTATGTTTCTTTGTATGCCTGAATCTCATACATTTTTCCGAGGTTCGTATTTATACAGAATGAAACCGAGACATCGCGGCCGGGATGTGGAAGATTAATAAATAAAATATCTTGTTTGGGATCGAATATTTCATCTGTGAAAGAGATTTAATTATTAATTTATATGTAGTGAGACAATATGGAAACGTTTATGCCTTTTGCAATTAATATTCGAGATGATTTCGCTTTGAGTAAAGCATTGTCTAGATCAACAGACTCCCCTTTCGTTGACATTTTTAGTGACACATCTCCCGCCATTCGGTGTTGTCATCAGCCTCACAACTACAATATATGCATTATAAAATAAATATGAATACCATTTCGATTTGGTGATGTTTTGAAGTATTTATAAAAAGATTTTATAAATATTAACAACTTCTCTTACATATTTGGTTAAATTAAAAAATAGGTTTACTATCATTTGTAGATGCTTTGTAAGTAATTATTTTAATAACTTGTGATTTTTTAATGCTTTAAATAAATAATATTTGACATACTTATGTATAAATGGCCTTGTAATATTTTTTACGGCCTGGGCTATGAAAAAGTGGGCAGTGGTGAAGTGTGGTGTCAGTGTGTGTCGGATAGTCGCAGTTGGTGGTCGTCTGTCGTGTTGTCCTCAAAGATGTCTGGTGTGTTGCAGAGAGCTGGCAGGCTCACGTTGTCCAGAGGAGCACAGGTCCTCGCCACGCGCCGCCCCTGTTCCTAATTATCCTCATACTCTTTTCATCGTTCACTGTTCCACCTGTCATCTTCACTAATTGTAGTCCTTGTTTTATTGATAACGGCGGTCGGTTTAACTACAAAGCAATAAAAAATACTCTACATTGATTAGTTTTTACACAAAAAACCTATATTTATAATATAATTTCATAATCCGTTCCTTGTAGGTGAAGAGACGAGAGAAGGTCGATAGTTAGATAGTCAACGTAGTCTAATCATGTCAATCTAATAATAGGGTTAGTTTCCCCTTGACCCGGTGATCGTGTACTCTCTGTTATGTTTTATTTGCTAACTACAGTTACGATCTATATTTGGTAGATTGGTACTATGTTTTATCCCAATAATGTATCTATTAGTAAATTGTGGCCGATGTATGGGTTCGTCTCTGTGTTATGCAATTCATTTGTGTATCGAAAATATTTTCAGCATTCAGCGGTCACATTTTCCGACGTCAAATACGTCACGACTTCTACGCCAATTTCAATTGATGCCATTCACATATTATAATCTTACGTTTAAGATTATTGCCAATTTGATAATAATAAATTATTATACATATGCATAAAGCTTATAAGAATTACACTGAAATCATATATAATCGTCAAATGAAGAACCCCTGTTTCACTCATAAATTAATATTTTTTACATATCTTTTAAATTAAATTAACTAAATGATATAATAAAAAGTTTATTCATTTCTAATTCGTATAAAAATAGATTCTATTGTAATGTGTTTGGTTTTTTTTTTAAAGAAAACTTTCAAATCCTATTGTAAGCCTGAAATGAACTCTTTTATATTACACATAAATTAAAGCTTTTCTTTTTTACTATCCCTTTACATATAACACTTAGCTCGTTAGCTATCAGTTCATTTTGTACAATCAATTGATTTGTACTACAGTGATGACACAAATACAGCACTCGGTAACATTTAACTCACGAGTTAGGTAGCTTATTTTTGTTTATTAAGAGAGGTTCTACTGTAGATCCAAGAATGAAATATTTTTTCAATTTACTTTTATGTTAATAAGATGTAAAGTACATGGTTTAGTTATGACAATATATTTCTGAGGGTACAAATTGTGTTTATAAACAAATCATACTCTTTAAAATGAACGAATGAATTACTTGCTTTTTAGTAAATGCATAATTATATCCTTATTATTAATGCTTGACATTATTTTGTAAAATATCATTCATTAATCATATCAAATAACTAATAATATTTCTGATGACACAATCGTAATGTATGTTTATGTTATTCTGTTTTCTAGTTATAATCGGAATAAAGAACAAAGTTCAAACTCTCTATTAATGATTAATTGTTCCTCCTTCTGAAATTTTTATCAGCTTATTGAGGAATACGTTTTCTCAAATATTTATAATAAAATGCATATTTTGATTGACTATTCTTGTACAATTGTGCAATAGTATACATACACATGTTGTACTTTGCACTGTTTAACTCAATAATAAAATATCCACAACATGTTTCTGCTAGTAATGTGGATATTTTACTGTTTATCCTTTAATCAATGTCTATTATATGTTATAGATTCTCTCTGGAAATAATTGGACAACTACTGGCCAACAATCACGTAACTTGAATGTTCATGAACATGTCAGTTATACTCTTCTCAACGATGCCGGAATACCTGTTCCCAAATTCAATGTCGCTTCAACCAAACAAGAGGCTGTTCAATATGCCAAAGACTTGAATTCCAAAGACATCGTATTGAAAGCCCAGGTAAATTTTAACAATATTAAACCAAATAACTTCTTTTTAATATTTAGTATATATGTATGTAATATTATTTTTAGGTACTTGCTGGAGGACGAGGAAAGGGTCACTTCAAAAATGGTCTGAAAGGAGGAGTCAGAATGGTTCATGAGTAAGTTTGCCTTCTGTAATTGTGATTTATATTGTTTGAAGTGTTTTCAATTACATTTATTGTGCTTAGTCCAACAGAAGCTGGTGAACTCTCTGAACAAATGTTGGGCCAGTTGCTCATTACTAAACAAACTGGAGAAGCTGGAAGGATTTGCAATAAAGTCATGATCACCGAAAGGAAGTTCCCTCGTCGAGAATTTTATTTTGCCATCATGATGGAACGAGCATTTGCTGTGAGTAATTTGATCAGGAAACTGCTTTGAAGTTTGAAAATTTCTAAATGTATTTTTTTTTTATAAATTAGGGACCTGTGATAATTGCCTCATCAGAAGGAGGAGTCAATATTGAAGATGTAGCTAGAGATAACCCAGATGCTATATGTTATGAGCCAATTGATATTATTAAAGGAATAACCAAAGAACAAGCTTTATCCGTTGCCGAAAAGGTATGTTTTGCTTGTGAATTATTTATATTTTAATAAATGAATTACATTGTAATATTATTTTAAAGGTTGGCTTAGGAGAAAGAAAAGAACAAACTGCCGAAATGCTTGTAAAAATGTATGAGCTCTTTGTTAAGAAAGATGCTTTATTGGTAGAAATCAATCCTTATGCCGAAGATGCAAAGACTGGAGATTGTAAGATTACATTAAAATAAAAAATACAGTAAGCTTCCGATTATCAGGATTAATAGAGAGGGGTTGCACGGATAATCCATTTTAATATTTTATTTATCCGTTCCATATCAAATCATCTAATGCAGCCTACATTGCTGAAGATTTAGTACAATTGAAAAATATGTAATGTTTTTCTTCATTGAAAATCATTGAATGTCATAATATTTCTAAAATAAAAATCACAGATAATGGGAAAGAGTTTACTGTAGATTTTCAATTTGTTTTGAAAAACTTCAATATAAAATAATCATATAATATTATTTAGTCTTCAGCCTTGATGCCAAATTCAGATTTGATGATAATGCTGAGTTTAGACAAAAGGAACTCTTCGCTTTAAGAGATACAACTCAAGAAGATCCCAAAGAAGTCGATGCTGCCAAGTTTGACTTGAACTACATTGCCTTGGATGGTATTTAGATGAAACTACTTGAATTAGTCTTCACTGTGAATGTAATTAATGTAATTTATTTATTTTGTAGGAAGTATCGGTTGTATGGTGAACGGAGCTGGCTTGGCCATGGCGACTATGGATATTATTTCATTGCATGGCGGAAAGCCAGCGAACTTCCTCGATGTCGGTGGTGGAGCTTCAACTAAAGCTGTTTATGTAAATATTTTTTTAGCCTTATTATCTTTGGTTTTTCAAATGAAAGATATAACTATGTAATTTATCATAGGAAGCTTTCAAAATCATCAGCTCCGACCCTAAAGTACAAGCCATCCTAGTGAATATTTTTGGAGGTATCATGCGTTGTGATGTTATCGCTGAAGGAATCATACAAGCCACTAAAGAACTTAATTTGAAAATTCCAATCATCTGCCGTCTTCAGGTGAATTACAATTCTGGATCAGATTTTTTGTTGGAATTTTCACCATATCAAATAATTTTCATCTAATAAATATTACAGGGAACTATGGTGAATGAAGCTAAGAAATTGATCGCTGATTCTGGGCTTCGAATTCTCCCGAGAGATGATTTAGACGAAGCTGCCACCCTCGCTGTACAGCTTTCTGACATCATCACTCTGGCCAAACAGGCTCATTTGGATGTGAAATTTGAAATACCCAAATATCATTGAATTCAATGTTTCTGCTATGCCTAGGTTATATTGAAAAATAATTTTTAATACAGCTTTGATATGTATTAATATTTTTTCAAAAACCCGAATTGTTCTATTGTATTTTGGGTATATGATTTTTGCATATATTGGAAAAACACGATGGACATTTAGACCTCATTACCTACTTTAGTGAATACATAGGTATTTCAATCACTTTTTCATATACAAATCTGTATTATAATATGAAAGACGTTATAGAGAATTTAAAACAATTACTGCGTAGAATTTACATCATTTTTCATTATTTATTATCATTTCTATCATCTGTGGATTCATTACTATTTGAATGATGTATATACAATATTAAATTAAAATTATTTAATGAATTATTATGGTTTTAGTAATAATTATTGTGCACAAAGTACCTATACGATTATTGCTAGTGATATTGTGTCAAACATATTTGATATGTGACGAACTTGTTTATTGATTGAGCACCCTGTGATTGAAATTATTAAAATATTGCTATTGCAACCATCTTCAAATATTGTTAAACAAGCTATTGTTAGATTCTGATAAGTGTTGTTGATTGCTACAAATAAATCTTTCTCTATTACATTTTTTTTTAAATTTCCCTTGCATTTGTAGATATAAAATGATTAATTACACTAATTATTGGTGAGTTGAAAATTACAGTTAACTTCACAAATTGGTATCTGCCTTTCTTGATGATAAGTGGTATTTATAATGATGTAGTTAAGTGAGAGCTATGGCAACACAGTGTGGTATGGCCGCCGCTGACAAGTGACAGTAGACGTCAGCCAGCTGGATCAGCGCTGCAGAGATGGCGCTCAGGAAAGTCAAGGGAAACATCGAGAGAATGTTTGACAAGAATCTCACTGATCTTGTTAGAGGCATTAGAAACAATAAGGACAATGAGGTCTTTTAATCCACCTAAACACATATTTCATTTACAATTTATCCTTTCTTCCAAGAATTAACTACAAAATATTAAAAAATCACTGTAAATAATTGTGACATTTGTTTTTCCGCAATATCCAAATATATACCGTGTGCAAAAGCTCTCCAGCTGTCTATGAAAATTCTGATTGCATTTAATACTTACCTATATTAATAAGGTCCGCCGTGTAGATTTGTCTGTTACAAGTTGTATTTAATGATATATTCTTCCATTATGAACTATGATTTTACAAGATAACGTCTGCGGCGATTATTTTATTTACATATTTGCTTTAATTTTCCTCACTTCTTTATGTACTATTTTTTTATTGTATAATTTTATATTGGGATTGGAAAACACCACATAAAGTAAGTTAGGTTAAATTTGCCAAATTGTAAATAAAATATACATTGTCCTCATTATTATGAGTAAGCACAACTTAAAATAATTTCTCTTTTATAAAGTTTTAATATGTGAATAAATCAAAGTTTTGCATTATTATTCGTAATATCATGTTTACGCATTTATATTATAATTGTTATCAACAAGCAGAATGACAAAATATATGTAATTTTAATTTTTATCTTTACAGGCAAAATATATTGCACAATGTATGGAGGAGATCAAATTAGAATTACGTCAAGATAACATTGCCGTAAAATCAAATGCAGTTGCCAAACTCACATATGTATATAAATAAATTATGATTGCTTAAATATTTCTTAATAAAAATACTATTACCTTTGGCTTTATTTTAGTTGCAAATGCTCGGTTATGATATATCATGGGCGGTTTTTAATATAATCGAAGTTATGAGTTCGAATAAATTTACTTGCAAAAGAGTCGGATATCTTGCGGCGAGCCAGTCTTTTCATGCTGATTCAGAGGTTTATATTATTAATAACACGAGTTTTTTAGCTTAATATATTTTATTGTAAATTAATGTATGTCGTAGCTTTTAATGTTGACAACTAATATGATAAGAAAAGAATTGAATTCGCAAAATCCATATGAAGCTGGACTAGCATTAAGTGGATTGAGTTGTTTTGTTTCACATGATCTTGCTCGGGATCTTGCCAACGATATAATGACACTTGTAAGTAGTAATGTATAAAAAAACTTATTGAAATACACATAATATATATTAATAATTATAATTTAGATGAGCTCTACAAAACCATATTTGAGAATGAAGGCTGTTTTGATGATGTATAAAGTATTTTTAAAATATCCTGAGGCCTTGAGACCAGCTTTTCCACGACTGAAAGAAAAATTAGAGGATCCAGATCCGGGTAAGTTTTTAAATCAGTTTGCAGCCCATGCCTGTAAAATTTTATATAAATTATATAAATCATGCGCAGGTGTGCAGTCTGCCGCTGTGAATGTTGTGTGTGAGCTGGCCAGAAAGAATCCAAAAAATTATTTATCCCTCGCACCGATATTCTTTAAACTGATGACCACTTCTACAAACAACTGGATGCTGATCAAAATTATCAAACTCGTGAGTATTATATGTATTATGAAATATTTGATGTGTGATATGTGTACTTAAATGATAAACAAACACAATTTATCACAGTTTGGAATTTTGACTCATTATGATGCTGAATTGGGGAGACTTATCATTCAATCTTTGATAGATTTTATCAGCAGGTATTCAAATATTCACCTTGCAGATGGAATAACTTAAAAAAATAGAAATAAATGTCGGTAGATTCATAAAAGTAGGATTAATACAGAAAATATGGGTTTCGAGTAAATACAAGACTAAAAGTGAGTGTTTTAAAATTGGGTGATTTTAATAAAATGGGCTGATTAATCTTCAGAAAGCAATGAGTTGATGATGATGGGATACTTCCTCAGTAGATGTAGTTTGTAGTGAAAAACTCATAATACAATTGTCTTTGTTCCACAGTTTGGTGCTTTAACTCCATTAGAACCAAGGCTTGGTAAAAAGTTGATTGAACCATTGACCAATCTCATTCATAGGTATTTTTAATGCTTTTATTAAATGCTAATGTTACTTTTATTGTATCTCTAGTGCTCGGATTAATCAATTGTAATTTTTAGCACTTCTGCAATGTCACTTTTGTATGAATGTATCAACACTGTGATAGCTGTTTTAATATCCATAAGTAGTAATATGCCAAACGATAGTGGCATGCCCATTCACCTATGTGTCCAAAAATTGAGAATTCTAATCGAAGACACCGATCAAAACTGTGAGTAAATTATTATATTAATTCACTGAAAATAAAATTATATTTATTATTTTCTTCCTCAGTAAAATACTTGGGATTGCTTGCAATGTCTAAAATACTCAAAACACACCCAAAGAGTGTGCAATCACATAAAGACTTGATTTTACAATGCCTTGACGATAAAGACGAGTCTATAAGACTAAGGGCCCTCGGCTTGTTATATGGAATGGTATGTAAAAAATCAATTTTATTTTTCACAAAAGTTTTCAATGTAAATTCAACACATTGGCTTTCAAGTATGATATCAATTTTATTCTTCTTATTTTTATTCAGGTTTCTAAAAAGAACTTAATGGAGATTGTCAAGAAATTAATGACACATATGGAGAAAGCAGAAGGTACTCTATATCGTGATGAGTTGCTTACAAAAATTATTGAAATATGTTCTCAGAATAATTATCAGTTTATTGTCAATTTCGAATGGTATGTCACTGTGTTGGTTGAATTAACACAAATGGAAACGAGCTGCAAACATGGTAAACATAGTGTTTTATTAGAAGATATGCATGTTCTTGTGTTTTTATTACAATTATTTATGTTCTGTTTAGGTAACTTAATTGCTGAGCAATTGCTTGATGTGGCTGTGCGGGTTCATGCCATTCGTGAATTCACTGTTCGAGAAATGTGTGTACTTCTTTCCGATTTTGTCAATGGCGGCGACAACAGCCCGAGAGGAGTCGCACATCATTCAGTGAACGGCTCTACAATGCATTGTGTTTTATATGCGGCAGCTTGGATCACCGGAGAATTCGCTGTGTAAGTGTCAAAATATTTCACTTTATATTCAAATAAATTAATATGTATATTTTTTTTGGTGTTGGTAGAGATCCAGAAAGTATGGATAAGGCTTTGAAATCTTTATTAGTCGGTGGTAATTTGCCCGGTCATACTTTGGCTGCTTTCATTCACAATTCCTTGAAATTGGCTGCTAGATTGATGGTGCATTACAGCACTGAAGGAGATGTTGTTTCTATCACTAAGGTAATTTTTTATTTTATGTAATATTTTTATATCAGATTTTTTTTTACTTAATTTTGTTTATTTCAGTTATGCGACTATATGGTGGATAAACTGCAACCTCATCTTTATTCAGCTCATATGGAGGTTCAGGAAAGGGCTAGCACTGCTGTTATGCTTATATCTCTTCTTAAGCATGAAATTTCTGGGGTTAAGACTCCTTTTGAGCCGACTAATCTCCTCCAGAACAATAAAATAAATTCCGAACAATCCGAAGTTATTGAAGGAAAATTGATTGACGATGTCATATTTGATCCAATATCACAAGCAACTGAAAACATTGTCACTGATAATGAAAATGAGTTAGTCAGTAAAAAAAATGAAATTTCATTGGAATGTGGTGGATTAATCAACGAAATAGCTGAACTATTCAGCGGGGAATTAAATCCGGTAGCTCCAAAGGCCCAACGTAAAGTTCCACTTCCCGAAGGGTGAATTGATAATCATAAATTATTTGATTAAATTGGTCTTGTAAAACTTATTTTGGTACTTTTCTTACAGTTTGGATTTAGATAGTTGGATCAATCAACCTCTAGTATACAGCAGCAGCAGCTCGGAAGACGAATCTGAGATGGTTATTAAGAAGAAAGGTGTATCTTTCTGTAACTCATGGTGGACAGCATCAGAAGGAAAGAAAAATAATAAACAGAGCGTAGCCGAGCCTTCGCCAGAAGATGTTGAAAGAGTATGTTCCTTTTATTTATGCAAATACATTTGTAATTCATCAAACAATTTTTTTAGATAAGAGAAGCCCGAAAACAAGCCCAGTTACATAATCCTCATTATCTTAAATCTTCAAATAGTAACAATAGCAATGTTCAAAATATATCTATCGATGCCGATTCCATTCCTATTGCTGAAATAGCACTTGACATTCCTCTACAAATCCATGGTTCGTATTCTTTGATATATTATTTTACTTAAACTTAAATAACAAATGTGTTTTTATAGAAAAACGTTCAGATAAATATTTAATTACTAGTGACACGACAAAGCGAAAATCCAAAAAAGATAAAAAGTTGAAGAAAGGAAAAAAAGTAAAGCATTCCATAAGCGACTCCGAGAGTGAAATTGAAGGTTCGAGTGCTATTTAGATTATTTTCAAACAGTGTTTATAATAAAAAATTTTTTAGTTGACAACAAGTATATTGTCAGCACCGCAGCCGAGATGCCTGAAGGAGGCATCAATGTATCGGATAAAGAAGACAATTTGGCACCAGACGATCCTCATGCAGCCCTCGACATAGATCTTGATACGTAAGTTATCCACTTATTTAGTAACAACTCTTAAACTTTAAATTATTTAACTATATTAAAATTATAGATCATTCTACGATAATGATAAACCCAAATCAAAACGTAGTCACGGAAACGGTAAAGAGAAAAAAAAGAACAAGGAGTCTGGATCTACAAAGAATTCACTCAAGGTTAAAAATGATGATGAAGAAAAAACAAGTTCGAAGAAGAAAAAAGACAAGAAATCAAAAGAACAATCCGCAGACACTGACTTCCTATTAATTGATACATCACCCAAACAAGAAAATGATGAACAAATTGATGTGGTAGAAGAACCGGTAATTAAACCTTTGGATATTGAAGATAGAATTGTGGAGGGCGCCAATGAGAAGAGTAGTAAGGTTAAAAAATCAAAGAAATCTAAAAAGGAATCTAATGAAAATGAAGAACCCGGAAAGAAAAAGAAATCATCAAAAAAAGGTGAGCTCTTTCACAATCACTCCCAATTAGGAGTTTACTATGTATTACTAAACATAAATTATAATATCTTTTAGAGAAAACCAAATCCAAGCCTGGTTATGAGGAAGCCATAGGAATTTCAACACCAAGCAAGGAGATATTTTAAAAATGCCGTCCATCACAGCTCACTTAAAAGTGTTAACTTTTAGATAAAAGGACGTCGAATTTCATGAAAACAACACTTTCAATTTATACTAAATTTATAAATATATTTACTTATATATAAGATATATTTTTTATTTTATGTCACAATAAATAATAAAAATATACAATGTTTCCATATTATATGCTCATTTTATAAAATGCAACTATTTATTATGGGAATGTTTACATTATAATACACAATGAAAATGTTACTGCTATCAGTTTTATGTATGCTAATAAAAATAGCTTTTGTTTAATATATTTCATTTCGAAATTCTATCAATTATAAATTATTTTCTGCCTGTGTCGGAGGTCTTTTAATGGCGTATTCCATTTTCCTGACGTGACCTGCGTGTAATTCTCGCCACGCCGTTTCTAAGGAACCAATCAAGTTGACCAGATTAGGAATGTCACATTTTAGTATAATATGTTCCAAAGAATTGGCATTCTTCATCTCCTTATAAACGTCTTTAACATTTGAGTTTTGACCCTCTTCTATTTTATTTTTGACATCTTCGGGAGTGTAGAAAGTGTCTTTTTTAGTTATTATGTCTAAAATAATTCGAGGTTTGATGACATCTGGTTCAAATCGAGAAGTATACTGAAATTTTGAAATATTTTACCATTCATAACAAGTTTTATTTTAATTTGAAAAATACCTGCGCTTCCAAACGCCATTCCATTCCAACATATTTTTGCGGCCTGAAAGATATTTTTGGGATGAATGTTGTGATTTGTTTTTTTTTCGCATCAAATAATTTTTGAAGGATTGTTATGTGTGCTTCTTTGAAACCCAAAGATTGTACAGTGTTTGAAAATTCACTATCACATATCTAAAACCATAAATTTCTCAATATTTTGTTGATATATTTGACAAAATAAAATACTCACAGAATATCTACAAGATTCAACCAGCACTTTGATCAAGGATGTGATAGTGTTTTCAATTTTTTGCACTGGACAGTTGAGTTTTTCTAAAGGTGGAAAAGTAGTTGTAATAATTAGAAATATAATGATTAACTTAGATTTAGGCTTACGTGCAGCTATATTGTATTTTTTTGTGTTATGTTCTCCATTTTCAGCGTAATCAATCGCTAACTTACAGAAATCTATTAAAACTGAAAATATAAATATACTTTAGTGATATATTACATTAAAATGGGGTCGAACAAAAAACTTAAAGTACTTTGTTCGGGAAGGTCTGCTACAAATGATATTTGTTGTGTTATTTCTTCATCAAATCGTAGAGACATTTTAGCGGCCAACTGACAGACATTTGACAGTTCAGAGTTGTGATTATTTACATACATACATATCAATGTTAATAAATAAAAATAAAATATTTTCAATAAAATAAATATGAAGGGAGGAGAACTTACTTATTTAAATTAAAAAAATTAAATGTATCTGATTTTATCATAATTATGATGTTTTTTTTATTGAAACTACCATGAAACGAACAAGCCCGAGTAACGATGGTCAAATAAATGAACACAAAGATCGATGTTAATGTCCTATTGACGATTTTTATAGCAGGAGCATCTGTTATAAGATATTTTTTTCCTATCTGGGTTTACAATAGGTATTAATTACTATTTATTGGTCATTATATTGATCATAATTTCATCAATCAGTCTTTTCTGATGATTTGATTGATCGATAAGATACAGCGATGTCCATAATATAATTATTGAATGAATAATCGCGTTTGGTTTAAATTGACTAATTTTTCTATTCCTAATATTTTTTTATGAAATCCATCTTCACAAGAGGACAATCGGCCGTGTTTATTTGGATAACCCAAATATGGGCATGAAACATGATACGGTTTGTATTTCACTGGAATATTTTGTCAAATTAATGTTCGTAATAATTCAACGTCTGAGGTAGTCACCTGTCCTGTTTTATATTTCCGTCATTAAATATTGATTAAAAAGCAAAAACACCATAAAACACATATTCATTTTTTTGTATTTTACAATCACAAGAGTATTGCCATGTTTATGACAGGTGTTTAATTAATATGTCATCGGGAATTTTCAAGGATCGCATACCTACAAAAATATTTTTTACAAAACATTCTGATATAAAATTTCAAAAGATACGATTTGAATAACTTAAATTATTCGAATTGCTGAGAGTGAATTGATAATAAGCTTTTTTCTAAATAAAATATCAAAAAACATTATTAACCTTTCTAACTAATTATTTAAGGATTACAATACATCTTATAGTAACTAAGTTTTAATGAATAGAATACAGAAATAAATCTTTTTATCGATATACGATATAGTCTCTTCTTTAAAAATAATACACGAAAAAGTAACAAAAACCGATAAGTTATAATTTTGAAAAAAAAATGTCTAGTATCTTTCTTTTATGAAAGAATGCGGATAGAAACGAGAAAGCTCATTAATTAATCAATCATATTTCTACTATATTGCCATTACTATATAGCATAGATTTGTACTGGGGCTTTTACCTAGATAATAATAGGTAGTTGTTAACGTTTGATTTGTGTGAATTCAACCTATATAGTTTATGTTAATTATAACAAAAAAATAGAGTCACTGACATAATAATTGCCACACTATCCGGGAAATCAGAGTAAATCTGAATTGAGACTTTATTAATAATATTCCCGATATCCCATTCTCAATATCATTTTTTTAAATTCGAAACAATAATCACAGTATGTATTAATAGCCACTTGACTGATTCTAATGGAATTCTGAATTTCATAGTTTAGAGAAGTAAGATTGCAATTAAGCTGGTTTACTGTCTTAATTGGGATTTAAGTTTATTTGTGTCGAAAATCGGACCAATTAACGTAATATTAGATATAATAGTGAGTTGTATAAATAGTATCAATAATCCAGTTTCTTTGAGATTATATATGTTGCATGTCGCACAAAATAGACGACGAAACACTTTTATCTCGAAATACACAAATGGTTGAGAAGAAAAGAGGCTTCATCAGCGGTTGGCTAGAAGTGTTTGGCAACAAACAATATTTGTCTTAGTTGGTTAAGTCAATTAGTAACTTGTCAGTTAATTTCTTTTGGCTGCAAACAATGCGACATCTCCCGCATAAACTTTCGTGGTGAAACATTTTCATACACATTCAATAAAAATATCTTCACCGACGTTATATAATAAAATATTGAGCCATAACAAAGAGCATATTTACATTGTGCTGTATGCCTTCCACACTGATATTACATAATAAATATAGTAGTGATGTTGATAATGGAGTGGTTGTACGTAAACGAACCATCCGATGCAAATTTGTATTGAACGTGTTCACATTAAAGCCTCTTCCGTGATTCATAGGTTCATATCCCTTTCAGCCGTGTCCAATATATTACATTTATCTTTCAGGAAGTCCATTCACTATTATAGATTTATCGTCCCTATTTTTATCACGAGGCTTATTCTTATATTATAACAGAGAACTTACATATATTAAAATTTAAATTAGTTGTTCTTTGATTTACAGGGGCGTCAGGTGTTTTGGTTTTTAAATTTATATTTTCGCTATCTACTGTAGGTATTTAAAAAAAATTGGCTTATTTTTTTACATTTGCCTCCAATAACGTTCGAGCCCTGTGCAGAGGTTAATTTATACATTTAATCAAATGGAGGCGGCAGTTGGTGAACATGCCTTGAGAATTTCTATTGGTAAATACACATTATTTTTTTTACAATTTGTTTTAAAAAAGTAATTAACGGATAACAAAAAAAATCGATAAGTATTTTATTTTTTAAATTATTTCAAAGCTAACAAGCAATCATTGAATAAATTATCTTTAATGATAAAGATTTCAATGGGAAATTTTGTTTTTTGGATTATGTGTTAATTGCGAATGATTCTACAAATACTATTTATGAGAGTATTTTTTTGTTGCTTAGGGGAATAAGAGTTTGTATATAAATAAATAAATATACTTATTGAAATACAGGGATGCGGTATGTAAAGTGCTACGATGTCAAATCGTGGTCGCTTGTAAGTGCTACGAGGCGTAGACTTGAGTTTTTACCGTGTTAATTTAAATAAATTCTATTATAAATGACTGAAAGTAATATTATATGAATTTGATATGATCGTGAATAAAATAATGTCGAATTTTTCAACGTTCGCAGTGCATTACTTCGGTAACTTTCTAAAAAAGTTTTTCAAAGTGCTTTTCTCATATTTTCCATTTCAAACGGCAGATTCTATTAAAAAGAAACTATTCAACTTTTCGAGAATATGAATGCTAATAATATATTTCCAGCGTTACAATAATGATATTGAATATTATTTCGTAGCTTTTATGTGAAGTGTATCTGAAAAGTATTTTGTCATGTCTCTACCTTTTTAAGGATTACGTTTTTGTCTTCAGACACTTTTATTCTCGTAATAGAATTTAAAATCCTAAAATAATGTTATCTAAGGTAATGTGGTTGAAAGCTTAAACTTTTACAGCAATTTGTCAAGAATGTTTTTTTATAATTTCACTTTTATAGTATTGTATGTTTTATTCCCATTGAATTAAAAAAACGAGTAAAGAACTAAATTTTACATTCGATATAAATATTTCATTCAAAATTTAAGTGGTGACTATTTTTTATCGCATGAATTTGATTTTTCGTATAAATTTTTTATAGATTTTAATCTCTCGATTTAAATGCATTTCCAATCAAAAATGTAGCAAGAAAAAGCTTTTTGACTCAACACGATTAAATCTTTTGCAGATTTAATCCGTCGACAGTGGGTCAGTTATATAAATCCCCATCTCAAAATATCTAGGTATTATAAATAATAACTTCCTTCGGGAGATTCCGAATTATTCATGAAATGTCGATTCCGTATGAAAATAAACGACTCTTTTCAAAATTTCCATTATTTGAGACTTGATTACAATAAGTAGGTATATTCTGAAAAGATTCACCGAGGGAACACAGAAACGTGATTTGTATTTAAAGGACTTTAAGCAATAAATACCTTCGTCTTTTTCAGTAATATTAACAAGCCAAACTGAGAATAGATTTTTGAATAGAAATTATGGCATTTTATCAAGTGCACGATTTTTATTTGCTGTATGCTTTGTGTCGAATAGTGTTTTCTTCTTTAAGTTTAACGTTAAAACAGTACTTTGATAAGTTCTTTTATATGTAGTTAGTAGGAAATAAAGAACCATGTTTAAAGCGAGCATTATTTTAGCGAATATGCAATACACACCGCATGATTAAAATTATAAAGACCATAAATATAGTGAATCCTACTATAACATATAAGATTAAAGCGAGAATGCCTATAGAGAATACGAATAGGGAAAGTAAAGGAATATTGCAAACAAAATAAATTAAATATGACTACACCACCAATAATCCACTGTAACAAATTTTACAGTTGGTACAAAAAAGTGATTCAATCTCAAAAGATGCAGACTTAAAAAATAACTAATACACTAAATAATAAACTACAATTTTTTTAAATTAAATTATTGTCTAACTATACATATATTTAAATATATTTTTCAATCATTTACCAATAGGCAAATAAAATATTATGAAACCTATCTAAAATTGAGTCAAATATATTTTTTGCGTTCAAATGGGTGCATATATATATTACAATTTCTTTATTATGCATAAGTTTTTACAATGATTGATAGAACAATACATCTTTGGAAATAGACTTAGGTGTACAGAGTGTATACATCTTTTTACCTATAACTAACATGAGAATGTTTTATTTAAATTTGACATGAGTAATAGTATTTAATTATAGAAAGAATGGGAAAAAAAATAAAAACCCATTTTCACCCACAAATTTGAAGATTAATAAATAATAACAACGATAAAAGCAATATTAACAAAACAGTTACAAAATATAAAAAATGGGTGCATGGAGATTTATGGTATTTGTTAAAAAACAATTAAGCACTTTTTTCTGGAATTAAGAGTATTTATAAAATTTCCCACAAGATGGCAATTATACATAAAAATAAAATATTTTGGAGATACAAAAGCAAGCCATAGGAATGTATACAATGATAACGATTTCCCAATTTAGTTCTTTTTGAAGGTGTGTTAAGTAAGTCTAAAATTTCTATTTTTACTACTACTCAAAAACTATTTATTATATTAAAGATAAAAAAGGCATTTTCAGTAGTATTTAGTAATCAAAAGGTAAGTAATTGTAGTTTCATACTGGCCTTCTTGTTTTGGGCGGAAGGAAGTGTCGAATAGGCTTTAAACTTTGAGAATATCTATTAAGTATTCATCAAATCAAGTTGTGGATGAAGTCCACGAGGCTTTATCGACCTGCTTTGTGGTTATTTTAACAGGGAAATAATTAGTAGACTGGCCTTCGATGAATTTATTCAATTAAAATGCACCGTTGAATTATAATTTATTTATTTATATACGCCCCGATGAGCTTTTTACAGAGTTTTTATATACAACAACGTGTTGATTAATTGTCTGTCAGTGAACTTAACTATTACTAGTTACACAAGTTACGATCCAAGAAATCAGAGTAAACCTGGATCAAGATGATCGATCTCGGATTTTATTAATATTATACCCGATCGGGTCAAGTCGTAATAACCGATCAAATATTTTTATTTGAGTCAATTTTTGAACCAATGATCCCAGTACTTATCCCTTGAGCTATTTTGATGGTCACTTAGTAAACATATTGTTTTGAATTACAAAAAGTCTACTTATTAATAATAAGTATGGAATGAATAAAGTTGTCGCGTCAACAGTCAAGTGTTGTACGGAGGAAAGTTGTTGAAGGCATTGCAATATATATATACAAATATTTAATACAAGTTGAAAGTTATTTTACCTCACCGTCTATTTATTACCAGCTAACGTTTAGTGGGTTGTTCGTCGGAAAGTTAGTGAGTAAAGCGAGTAGTTTGCTGCTAGCTTCTCAGTACTTTGGCATATTTTTCTCACCATCTGCGAAAGTTCATCTAAACTCCAGTGAAACCAGTTGAGCATCCGTCTAATTGGTTTTAAAGAAATACTATCAACTAACTTTTATCTCGAGACCATTTTAAAATGTGTTTTTCGGCCAAAATATAATTTTTCACTTGTTTCGCACTTGAAATAACGCTTCACTGATAATTCCCCAAATTAAGGCTTTCAATAGATGATTGAGTATTATTAGTCGGCTTTATGGAAACTTTTACTAGTAATCTATTTTAGTATGAGAATCGCACAACATCGATATTCAATTAAAAAAATAGATTGCTTACATTCAATTACATTAGATTGATGCAAAGGTGAACTTCACAGTCACTATTGTAATTTCAATATAGGTCATTGTATTAATAATTCACACGTTGGCAGTATTTGAAGGAATTGGATAACTTCAGTTAAAACGAAAGACGTTAATTTTATGTAATTATTTAAGGGAGGATTAAATACTTTGATCTGGGGTTAAAATCACAGTATAACAAGAAACTTGGTATGAATATCTCAATGGTAAAAAAATAATAATAACCGAACTTAATTACTGGAAAAGGCTATATTAGAAAATCGCTTGTTTGAATACTGAAAACGACGAAAATATGTAATCCGATAATGTTTGACTCGATTGAATTTATATTCACTACTATTTTGTAAACAACATCGATAATTAATTTTCCCTTGGCATATTTTTTTCATGTGCAAAAATGTATCTTGGTGATTTTCCAGCTCTAATTCAACAATTATTCAATTATTCGATTGGTGAATACGATTTCTAATAATTGAATACCGATCGATCGCCTTGATCCAGGGTGATTTAGTGGATTATAAAGTGAATACCGATACGATTATTCAGTGGATTATTAAATGGATTTGTACAGAGCCGCCCTGTCAGCGACCCTAATAAGTTATACGAGATCGCCTTCGAAATTCCACGAAAACTCTAATATAATAACAACAGAACAAAAAAAAACTAGTAAAAAGCCCTACAGTGCGTGTATAATAAACATTAAAATGTATGGCCAATATATGTATATTATTTTCATATTAAAAAAAAACGTATTTCGGTAAAATATGACAAGAATTTGCTAGAATATTGATGTTAAAGAAAATCTTCATAACCGATAATAAGTTTAACCTCTTCTGGTACGTCCAGGTAAGAATATGTTAATCTAAAAAAATAAATATTAAAAAAATCGTCACGTAAAAATATATTCTCACTAGTAATCCATTGTTACATTGATATATCGTTCAAGTTCGAGTATTACATATTTTAAAGACTTTGTAAAAACTATAATTGAAATAATAGTGACATAATACGAATAGTGAAAACGGATGAAATGCAGAGTCTGGGTTAAGTTATGTGGTTTTCCTGTTTGTATAAGTACAACTTTAATGCGAGTTGAATAATTAAGGCGAGGATTATGGAGGGATGATCGCACTGTTGAATTTTACTACTGAAAACACCACATATAATTAATAATTTTTCCATCTAAGCACTGATTACTCAACGTTTTAAATTACAAACTTTGAGATATTTAGTTTTTTCGAGTGTAAATTAATTTATATTAATAAATGCATGCATTTCAAGTTTGTCCCACTTTGTTAAAGAGCGTCGCGTGATTTCGCATACAGATGAGTTTCTCACCTCTATTGTTCAATTAAATTTTCATAGTTAAAAATATGTTAATTACACTATTTTATTTACAACCTGAAGATTTTTGACTAATTAGAAATTTATATAAAAAACACAATCCCGTCGTCCCGAGTATATTATATTTATTAATAAGAATATGAAATTTCCTAGTACAAAATATAAGTAAAGCATCAACTGTTTGTCGTTAATGATAACAAATAAAATATTTGTATTGTATATACGCGACTGTAAATTGGAAAATATAACTATACAGGTTTGTATTTATACAAACCTGCAATCTTCATCTATTTTATATTTTAATAAACAGAATTTTCCATGACAAAAAGATAGCATACAAGTAAATTATATTTATGTTTATAATATGTATGTAGGTTTACAGAATGGACTAAAATGGGGTGGGTGGCTTAAAGTAATTTATATAAATAATTAGTTTTTAATTCATGATGTATTTAACAGACACCCGAATTTTACTACTGCGTATTTGATAGAAACAGCTGATTGCAAGATGGTGGCCCAAACTTAATTCCAAAACCAATTGTTTATGTAAATATAATATTTTTTTGGTATGTTTATCATATAAGAAATCAAGCGACTAAAAAATTTCTACAAAAATATATAAATTCCAGTTAATGCATTTGTTAAGATTAAGTTGGATGTAATTTTATAAAATTTAAAATAAAATAATATATGTTATTTAGTTCTCTGTTCTAACTTCAGGAGACTAGTATTGTAATTCATTCTAAGTTTTTTTATAGCGGTTTTTGGCCCGAGTGATTTTTAAAAGCATTTAATTATTTTTAGAGCTGTATTAAATATATTAGTGTAGAGTGTGTGCATGCGGTGCGTATGTGTGTACACCTATACTACCAAGCTCTAGTTTATTCGTATACGCACCAATACCATCAGCTCTAGCACAACTCACTAACACATTCTTAATTACAATACGGCCGTTATAAACTAGATGATGATATGCTCATTTGCAAATCAGAATTAATAAGAGGTTCTTTTATTTTAGAACAAATCCTCGGATGGCTTTTGTCTTGAAACTACAAACCATCAACAAATTTTCACACGGTCCCATTTTTTCCCTCGGGCTCGTTTTATTTTTACAAAGCGAACGTACAGCAAGTGTTGAATATTCAGTTTCATTCAGCCGTGTCTATGGTTGTATTTTTTCGGTTTGTTGTTTGGCGATGGCTTAGTCGTTTGTGTTCTTTGGTTTTATTTTAGTGTCCATTTTGGTCGTCGGTGGCAATTAATGGCTTCCGCTCCTCTTCTTCCATCTCGTGCCATTTCCACAGCCCACCCTTAGTTCCAAATTAGCTTTGCAGCATTTGCAAGAGGGCCTTCGATAGTACAGGCAATTAAAAATCCAATAAATGAATTACCTGTTCGAGCTAATTTCATATTGAATGTTCTCATAGACTCGAATACTATGAAGTGTTTTCAATAAATAGAATGTGTTCAGTTGTCAAATGCAGACAAACATTGACTATGACATAATAAAGGCATGTATTTCTTTTCTTTTAATCGACACAGAAAAATAACAAACGGTAGATACAAAATTTCGAATGAATGAATGGGTTTAACATACAATGGTTGTCGTATGCAGTCTCTTCTAGCTTTTTGCTATTTCCTGATTAATGGAAATCCTGGTTCTTTGACCAAGTATCAAAATACTTGCATTGAATGTCGGTCCATTTGTAGTGAAATTAATCACCCGAGATGAAAGCGAAATATCCTATTGATGGACTTTTTTTATCAATCGTAAAAGACATTGTATGTAATCTATTTAGAAAACCAAATATGCCTGAAACGCAGACGGATTTACACACACACACACACACACATATATATATATATATATATATATATATATATATATATATATATATATTTATATATATATTTATGATGTTCTACTTGTTTTATTAATAGGACGGTAATAAGTTGTTTATTTTTTCATTCAGGAGATGTTTCAAGAAAATAATCAATGATATATGATTTTAAGTAAATTATAAATAACGAAAACACACCTCACAAAATTTAAAAAGCGAGTTTTTCGATAAAGACTGTTTTTTGTAGAATTTAGTTGACATTGTTAAATATCTCTAATATTATTTTGAAATTAATTTGATATTATTATCATTAAAAAACCCGTTTCAAGATTTTACATATGTGTAAACTGTAATCAAATAATTTTATAAAATATTATTCTTCTATCTGGTAACACTGATGGGAACTGTACATATAACATACACACACCTTACACAATAATATATATAATAACTTGAATCCTTTGTCTCATGCACAGACTAATTTAGAGTACAGTATAAACTACTAAATGACAATTTTCACCTGGGGAATCGAAAATGGACAAGAATAGTTAATATTAAGCCCACCAGAATATTCATATATAAATTTTGTTTTACCCACAAGCGGGCTTTGACGCAGATCGAATATTCAAATTAAATTATTAAAAATGTTTTTAAGGCATTTCGGTCTCATTATCCACCCCAGGGTTTACCGCCTACACCCCCTCATTACGGGATTCCAGGTGCTACATCATCATCTTCAAAGTAATTCTTCAATTTACACTCTTGCATTGACACGTTACTTTGTTCATACGATCTCCTTACTGAGTATTTCTAATTAAAAGCAATGGAAATTTACTCATTTATATATGGTTTCTGTATTTTTATGTGTAGATATATTAATTTTTGGTCTATTTTAGCTTTTGAGCAAAGTCCCTTAATTAAGGCTTTATCGGTCTACCGTTCCGTTTGGCCGCAGAAGGAAAGTAAAAAGGGTGCTGACGCTCATTTCCTCTCTCTCAGTTGCAATCCCTCGTGTTCCAGATTCGATGATGTATAATTTTTTTTTATGATTATATATATATATATATATATATATAATTTTAAAAGGCTGCAGAACAATGGATTAAAGCATAATTGTTTCCTGTCCGTCCCAAAGACGAAATTTTATCGAATTTCAGGCAGATTCTCTCCGTTTGAACTCATCCCAAAAGACAAGCTTTCATCCACAATTTAGCCAAATTACGCAATCGGAATCTTAATTTTCAAGTTAAATTAATAATTATTTAATTTATTTTAAAACGACGTAATACTCTCACTCAAATTATAAAATATAATAACGTTACCGTGAAGAAATCTTGTGCATAATGTTCTAACTTTTCCGAATAATTATATTATGTTAGGTTAAAGAGTAGAAAAATGCTAAATGAACAAATTTATTTTGAACAAACAAGATGATTAAATCCATGTTATTAAAATGTCTAATAAATATGTAAAATAGACTTACCTCGTAACAACGGGAAAATAAAAATCAATACATTTAATATTCAGGTAATTGGTTTTAAGCCAACAGCACTTTAATACAATATCAATCTCTAGTCTGCTGATTAAAAAAAGAAACACCAAATAAAACGGAACTTCAATAATTGACTACTAAACAAACAAAAGAAGCAACATAAATTTATTAAATTCCGATTTCAAATTCGATTATTATAATTATATATTTTTTTTAATTATTACTTGAATGTTCGTATAGATAAAGAACACAAATATTTTAAAGAAATAATTTATTCGATAAAAGGCTTCAACAACTTGAGTGAGACTCGAAAGATGTTCTCTTAAACAATAGATTTATAAGCTAGCTGAAAATCTGCGACTGCTTCTTATCGGTCATAATCGACAAATCTCTAAAGATTATGAATCAACAGTGACGTAATTTATTTTTTATGACACCGATATGTCTCATGTATACCATCAACATCATTTATTGTGTAGATTTTTATTTTTCAAATTCATGGAGCATGATAATTTAATATGAATATTAAATGCTTACTTACTCAACATGTTAAGGACGTGATTTATTATAGTTGGCAATATAATCGTAGCGCGTAGCTTCACTCGTAGCATAGTCGTAGCGCCATGCTCGCCATACATTAATCCATCAAATTATTTCTCAATATGAATGATAAATAACGTGAATTATGTGATATTCATGGGATGAAGCTTGTCCTATGAGCGTGAAAGCAGTGGTATTTATGTGTAATTCAAGTAGAGTGAACTTTGGTCAGTTCTCAAGTGCAGCTGCTTCAATATTGCATTAGTAACAAGTTTGCTTCAACCTCGAGGACCTCACTTCTAATGTACGTCAATTCAACCACAACTGCAAGCCATTTTGAAATATTACTAGTGCATGTCCAAGCGGATAATCCCAAGCCTGGAATCCAAGTAAAGCCAACCTTACGTGAGCTAAAAGCTATCAAATTAGCACTGACTCTAAGTGTCATTAAATAGCCACAAATTTGGTATAAAAGAGTAAAAATTGTCAGCCAGTTATTATCACTCTTCTGGCAACACTAAAACTCTTCATCCGTGTTAGTCTCAAGTGGTCCTAATCCACAAATAATAATCCACACTCTTTAACCACTCGCATAATTGACAAACCACACTTTCACCATTCAAATAAATATTTTTATATTCATGAAAAATTTAAGTTAAATATTTTTTTCATTTCAGCAGTTCATTATTTAGTTTATTACCAAATTATTCTCTTTTCTATCAATTAATGGTTAGATTTCATTTTTTTGACTGGCGATGTATGTCTATATTAAAATATACAAGGTGTCTGAATAAAATAGATTAACCAACATAGAAATAATTTAATTAACAACAGAAGCATATTTCAAAAGATCAAGTTTACGTGGTTGGATGCATGTCCTAAAATAAAATAATACCTTAATTAATATACTTGTTAAATATTCTACAAATTTAATGAAATACAAAGAAATACTACTTTATTGGTGCTAATTTCACGTTTTTAACTTCATATACTCTCAGAATACGAAAACTAAAAATGGAATAATATTTCCCACGGAATTTATAAGTCAATCAACAATAAAACCTTTCCGCTGTTTATTCGAGAATGAATACATTTTGCTTATATTCCGCCGGAGTGTCTGAAGTATTCTGGATGAAAATGATGAAGCTTTTTATGAATCGTAAAAGAACCTTTCGAATTTCACCACAAACCCACTTTAAAAGGAATATTATGCTGCAACACGTGTGTTGGGTTACTTCGACAATAAATGATTACCATAGTTTATGGAATAACTCATCGTCTTTCACACAAGTTTTAGAATAAATTTGTTGTTTTAATATCATAAAATTTTATAGAAGCTAAAACTGGAATTTGGTGTAAGGTTTTAATTTAAAAACGCAAAAGCTTTTGGGAAAAAAGAAGGTCAGGTAAGAGAATGTGAAACTTATGCTTTTACTACATTTTAGTACCGTAACTATTTAATATGAGGATTTTGTTATAACTTCGTGGAGAAAAACATAGGCACATTGGCTCAGAAGATTCTAATTATTTTAATAACGTGTGAAGTTATATATATATATATATATATACATATATATGTATGTTATATATTCCAATCAATAATGCTGATATTAATTTAAAAAAAATGATAATAATCATATAGATATAGATATTTTATTATAAATTCACTAATGATTTTCAATTACACTTAGATTATTAAACACCGCCAGATATACAAGGTATACTGATATTAGTTTGTTTTTTTTTACATATTTTTTTTAATTTTGGAGTCTTAATACAATATGTTATTTATTTTGTTGAATTTCTAATACAGTCAAATTTAAAATGGATAAGGTTTAATTTGAATATGAAAAAGCTGTATTAAGCTATTAATATAATTTATTTAACGCATTTATGATGAGAAGCACATTAAATATATGATATTAAAAATGAGGTAAAAGCGACACTCGGCTACAATTTAATATTAAAAAGTTGCACATCTTGAGGTTCACGAGAGAGACTCTGAATTTAATATTTGAGTGCAAAGGTCGTGTATAAAACTAAATGAATATGTACATATAATAAATTTGAATAGTAAAAATATTTTATTAAAAGAGCAGTGCCACTACTACAACAAATATAGTGTAAAGAATTCTGGAAGTTGGAAAAAACTATTTAAATTCACTCCACGTTGACTCGAGAAAACCCTTCGTAATGCAACACTACACTACTACTTTTTTATACAAAAGCAACAAAGTTTAGGCCCTTATTCGTCTAGAATACGAATTGTGATCCTCGACCTGTGTTTCACTGTCAAAGGGTAATGATATATATTATTTCAAGGTGAGTGGCCAATGTGAAAGCCATTACAACTTAAATCAACTTTATGCTTTGTGGACCAAAATTTATCAAAAGTGAAATAACTCATAGTTATATTTTATTTTTATTTTCAAAACTTTTTTTAAATGCACTTATTTAATACTATGATTATAATTATTAAAATAATTTGATTCAGGAATCGAAATACGCATATTATGTGGATATGGGGAATGCGAAAAGGGTTGTTAAATTGTGTTGTCAATTAATTACTATTATACAATTATGAGAATATTAATAAGCAACTATCTGGCTATTAATATTAATATATTTTTCATAAAATTAAATGAGCGATTTATAAAAAATCTTTCGTTGAATGTTAAAAAAGAGCATTCCTCGCATTCGATTCACGTATGGATTAATTCCATACCATATATGAAATAACTTTCAAGGTGACCATTGATGCCTTCAATAATTATTTTTTTTAATGATAAATGATAGTGTATGGTATGAGGGGTTGTGTTAGAGGCACGTGTATAGTTTATCTGGTGGTATTAGGTTCTGAGTGGAGCCTTAAATAAAGCCTTACATAGTATGAACCTGGCTTAAAGCACAATGTTACAACACTATAAAATCTGCCTGCTTGCTTGTTTCAAAGTCTCACTCAACATCGGCATGTACAATAATTTGACAGGTATACAATTATATTGTTAGCGTTTTCATTATATTTAATGACCTTTAAAGGTTGCACAAACATGGCATTCTGTCTGTGTTCGTCAAAATTCAATATTTCAAAGCGAGTGAAATATAATAAATCAAATAGTCGTCTCTCTTTGACATGTAAAAACGTTGACATTTGATCAAAAAATGAGCATTAGACCCACTCAAACGATATATGGATTGAAAAGATAATATGTTTACCTCGACAATATTATCAATTATAGACATTCTCGGCAAATGGTTTTGCGATGGGATTTCAATGGATAGTTTTGGACAAGTGCCAAAATAACAGCAGTATCACTTTACTAGACAATTACACAAAAAGTTAGTGGACCGCAAAATAATATTTCATGTACTTTTTTAATAATATACAAGTGTAATAATAGTTCAGGGGATAAGGCGCATCGATTAAATAAAAAGTTATTAAAAATCCAGGCTTACTTTACTTTCTTGGATTGTAAGGTAAATACTGATTATTAAGTCGATGACCTGTGTAACTAGTAATAGTTAAGATCACAGACAGACAATGGATTAACACGTTGTTAGTGTCAAAAAACCAAAATTTATAAAAATCACAAAAAAATCATTTTTTTATATGGTCGAATCATTTTTTATTTATGGATACAATATAAGACATTCTAAAAACGTATTAATTAAATCCTTGAGTGTTCATAATATTCGATAAAATATGCTCATACGTATTAATCCTTATCAAAATACGAATAAAACATAATTATAAAAATAATTTATGAATTTCAATTATTTTTTATTTTATATTAATTGTACTGTAAAAATATTTTTTTTTACCAAAAATATATTTTTATATGATAATAATTAAGCAAATATTTATAAACCGCCCTCATCTCACTGAAACTCAAAATAAATATTACCGCTGCTTTAGGGACATTCAGACAGTAAAATTAAATATACAAAAAATATTACAATTTTATGTGGTATTTTATGTAGGTACATCTAGGTTCCTAGAATATTTTTTTTTAAATAAAAAAGATTAAAAAAAATATAAAACAATTTCGTTGAGTCGACCGTAGTGCATTTTATCAACAATATAGGTGTGCGTTCTTTACATTAAATTTGTCTTGAGAAAGTAACTATTTTAAATCACATATTATTAGTAATTATTTTGCTTTCATATTTATTTTTGATTTGATTTGATGTTTTTTATATATATTATTATGTTGTAAAATTCTTTTTTTATATTTTGTAAACCATCGCAACGCATTGGATTATCTGTAAGGCTATGGTGGTTGAAATTTATGTATATGTAAATAAATAAATAAATAAAACGACATTGTTTATATTGAATAAACGTTGAATTGTATTTTTTTAACAATTTTAATATTAAAAAAATATAATTGTGTAAAATACTGTGTGTGCTCTTCTCGTATTAAATGTATCACAGAACTATGTGCAATGTAGTTTAACACTGTAGTATGTTTTTATGATAGTTAAGACCAGGATGTTAAACTTCCTCTGTACTGTACTTGAAAATGTTACGAATTTTCAAGTGCAGATAAATTTCATACAGTATAATCTCTGCTGTACTAACTTCTGCCTTATTAAATTTGTGAAATATTACATCAATATTATGCTACGATATAATAAGGGAGTATACATATTTTATTGCTACGATGAATATCACCTTGACCGACTTGTCTCCGTTAATATGTTTGATGAAGTAATAATATGTATAAAGAATGTCATATTCTCCCATTAGTGAGAAACCAGGTTGAGGGTTCAATTTATTCGGGAATGGGTGATAGACTCCGTTAAACAAGTTGCTGGCATCGATAAAGTGGGTAATTGAATTTCTACAAAATGTATCCTCGACTCCGTTTGGCAGACGGTAAAAGAAATTACCCACGAAATAGTCTTTCTTACACACGCCGAATATCGAACAAGTTGTCTTCGGGCTCACAATTTCATTTAAAGCTGAAATACGATCGGATGATCTGAACCCACTTTCGAATCAAATAAATTATATTATGCTACGTAATTCAAGACGATTGAGAACAATTTAAAGCCTTTTGTGTTTCATTATTTTAGCTGTGTACGTGAGTGTATCTAAAATGTTTTGTCATTATTGAAATACTTCACAACAATCATAATGTTTCTATAAAATCGGTACTTGTTATTATATTTATTTGCTGTCGGGGACGCTGGTTTAAAAAACATATTTAATCTTCCATTATAATATAACTAATATTATTTGTTTATTTATAAATTCCGTGTTTTTTTAGTATACATATCTGTTAGTGTGGGATTCCTAGGTCGCCGTAAACATTCACCGTAAAGACGGTAATACAGTTGCTTTGCTGTACTTTTGATCGGTTTTTTTGTTAATTAGTGCCTCGCCTGAGGCTCAGAAGAGGTATTAACTAACAAAAACCGACCATAAGTGTAGATAAGTACCTCTACTATCGTATTTACGGTGCACGTTTACGGTGACGTATGCCTGGGAATCCATTACTTTACAAGGTCACCGACAGAGGGGCTCTGCCCGGCTTAAAAATCGCCCCAGTACTTACCATACAATCTATGAAATCAGAGTAACCCTGGATCAAATGGATTTATTGATATATTTCTCGATCTTCAAGTAGCAGTCACCCATGACCACAGTATTTTTACCCTCTTATCCCCTGACCTATTAAGCTGGTTTATTATTATTTTACATAAATAAAAAAAATAATATAAATATTTCTGTATGATTAACAATATTCAATCATCCAATTTCCATTAAATTTTAAAGAAACTTGCAATATATGTTACCTTTGAACTTTGCATAAGTCTTTGCTTCCATTTTTTTCATAATTCAAATTGTTACTCTTCTTCAATGATTAAATTGTCACGTCAATATTGAATGAGGTAACTATAATATAATAATAATATGTTATAAATATAATTTTCAAAGCACCACCTCTTAATAAGAAAAAAATAATGAAGACAACATATGAAAATTTTGTTTAAAAAACATTTGTGATAGTTCACCATAATTTATATTTTTTATTTATTTATTTATAGAGAGTAATTTTATTATAAAGTATGGCTCGTACATAACAATATGTGTAAAAGAAATACTTTCAATGTAGGTGGTTGAAGCTTTCACAACAAAATACAACAAATCATTAGTAATTGAAGACATATCTGGTCAAGTTACACACAATATGACACTTTGACAACGAAGCCATTTGCAATAGTTCCAGTGAACTGAGTACAAAGTTATGTGTAAAAGGAAACACCTGTTCTGTCTTCAGTAACAAACAACTTGTTACAGTTGAATTTCAGAAAAAGCTTTTCTCGGAAACAATCATCACTAAACGAGTGTGTTGGCTCTCTAATGGATTTGTTCAAAACTCCATTAAAATGATGTTATTTCAGTATTGGTCGTGTTTTCCCAAATTAAGTTTACCAAAGAGCTTTCCTCATAATTCTATTATCGAAGAGGCGAAGGTGTATAACAACTCCATATGTGTATAATATTAATACATCTGTAGGACATTCATGTCCAGTACAGAATTATATGAGACTCGTAGTGCAATGTGTCCTATGAGACTTTATAATATGAACTAGAACCATTCGCTTGTAAGTCAATATAAAATCAAATACAATAATAATATTTCATATTTTTATTTTATATACAAAACAACAAATATATACCCATTACATAACTACAATAAGATTCTTAACAACAGCTCTATAATCTAACGATATTTTTATCTATAGAAAAAATATTTACAGGTTATTCAAGATTGTCCACTTTTTTTCGATTAATAATTTGAAGAATTAATTTTTCATATGCTAATGTTACAAAAATAAGCATACTATTTATTACACCTTGACAATTTCTCTATTGAAGTTGTGGAGGAATTCGCATATATTAGGTATTTAATTTAATGAATATCGTTAATATTTACACTTTTTCAGCGTATGGTTCCCCTTAGTGTTAATTGACACAATTAAATATCTTTATACAAACAAAAATAATTAACATCATCACATTGATTTTATAAGCATCACTATAATATACTTTCTATATTCTATCTAGTTAAATATATTATGACACAGTAGGAAATATTTTATGGAAGTACATACACGTAGAGGTGGTTAAAAAATAGTTGTCTATGTTTATGCTACCGTATTTTTTTTAATTTGAAGGCCAAAAGCCATAGTTGTAGGACGGAGAATCTCCGATTCCAGGTGTGGGTTGATTAAAAGGTAAAAGCAGGTCTTTTTCAGCTAATAGTCATGAATGTACAGGTAAAATATATAGTTAGTCAACAAAAGAGTCATCCAGTGCTTGATAAATGAGGAATTCTCGTACAATGCATCCTTTGGCTTTGTGCAAGACACAAGACGACCCACTATTTGGAAATGAATATTGTATAAACTTAAACCTATTATTTTACCATTGTTTTAGCTTCAGATACGCTTAAACTATTTGAAAAACAATTGGATACATTTTCCTTCTTATAAATCTTCAAACGATTATGATACAAATAAAACAAAATACGATCAAGAAATCAATGATGAAAATAAATAGTTTTATTTATCACAGGTGAGGGAAAGTAACTACATACAAATACCTAAAACTATCATCAGTTTCATAAGATATGCGGTCAGCATAGTACATAATCATTATAATTTTTCATCTGATATATACACAATTAAAAACAGTGAGAAGATGAATGTTATTATACCTCGATTACCGAATAAAAACCATATTGAATGTAGGAAGAACATTGTAGTGAATATTTTGAAAATGCGAATGAATGTTTTGTTCCAGATATAATTTTTTTCGAGATAATTTGTATGAATAAATAACAAGAGAACTCACTCACAAACACGTTAGTATTCTGCTTATAGTTGAAAATACAATTCATAAAATGCAGAGATAAATCTATAAGATAATAAATATTTGATATTCTTTAATTGTTTTTTTGTGTGGCATTTTTCATTATATTAATAACCAGAGTCCGCAAAAATATGGCACTTGTTTTAATGAAAAGTAGCTCTAAAAAGTGGCAAAAAATGGCACATTAAATATAAAAAATAGCATTTATTGTGGCACTTCTATTTCACTTTTGTGAAAAATTATATTTTTTTTAAATTAATGATATTTTTACATATTAAAATAAAATGAAATGAACACTGATGTTATGGATTGAAAATTTTTACTCTTGAAAAATCGGATCAAATAAAGTATTTAAAGGGGTTTGGTATATAAAAAATATATCCTTCACTTTTTTATATTATTTAATATCAAATTTTCAGTCACATTCGTGGTGATATTTTTTTCTAAATAAGAATTAATAAAAAAAATCGATATCTTATATACCCTATAAATATTTCCACTAAATGAAAGTTTATCTTGAATACATATGAAATAAAAAACATGAATTAATATCATGAAAAATTTTTTTTTGTTGAGTTGAGTCCAAATTTAGTTGAAAAGATCATAAATGTGGCTTTAACAAAATTTATGAAAAGTAGCTTTTATTCCAATAGCATTATACGGTAGCAAAATGGCATTTGGCGGACTCTGTTAATAACATGCATACATTTTTTAAATAAATACTATGAAGCCTTCCCTATTGACGGGAGTCCCTTTATAAGGGGTTGGCCAGGACACCTTGGCCTTTACAGGAGAATATAGTAGAGATGGTTTCCCAGGCCACCACACAGCAATGAGTACTTAAGATCTAGTTTGCTAAGCTAGATCTACCAAGTGACTCCGGTGCCGTGAATCGAACCCGGGAGTCTTCACTCACGAATCCGTTACACTAACCACTGGGCCACAAGGCGGCATTTTTTTGTGATAATGCAATATCGAAGAGGAGGGAATGTAAAATATGTTAAAATAAAATAATAATAGCGAATAAGTTGTAAATAATACGTTCTAATTGAAATATATTTGTATAAAATTGACGTGTTTATGTGTAAGTTTTCTCGTTTTTATGCATATCAGTCCGTAACTATATGAATGTAAAAAGCTCACGTAGAAAAATAGAGAGATTGAGAGAATTAAAAATTAAACTCAAGTTGCATAGATTTATAGTCCGAAATAGGTGTTTAAGCCCACTCACTACTCAATATTCAGTATGTACAAGAGATTAGTATGATTTATCCGTATTGGATATGAAAGCGTGTATTTGCAGTATATTATAGAGCAAATGGCGCCGCCTGGTTGTTCCTCGGTCGACGCGGAGCTGGTCGCTACCTTCCAAGTCCTGCTCCACTTCCAGCCCACCTGGCTCTTCTGCAATAAGCACACACCAGCACTTTTCTGAAAGCCTGTCTGAACACCTTGTTGAAGATTGTGTAGAATATTGGGTTCACCATTGAGCTTGCGTATCCTAGCCACGTGACGAAGTCGAATACCTGCCGAATAAAACAATATTTTTAAAATGCATCTCCTCATTTATATTAAAAAATAATTGAGTATAATATAATATAATAATAATATATAATTGTCTAAGGTGTGTATGTATGTGCGGGTCTTTCAACCATCAGTGTTACCAGATGGAAGAATAATATTTCATATACTTATTTTACTACAATTAATTCATGTCTAAAATCTCGAAACGGCTATTTTAATGATAATAATATTAAATTAATATAAAAATAATATTAGAGATATTTAATAATTATACATATAATATATACAGAGTCGCTATATGTAGAAAAATATTCATTGATGTATCAGGTAATAATAATATTATATCGGTAATAATCATTACTGAGTGACATTTGAAAGACAGCGTCACCAGATGGAAAAATAATATTTTATTTAAATATTTAATGATATATATTTAATAAAATACAATCTCGGTAAGAAACGGGTATTTTAATGATAATATTATTAACTTAATTTCAAAATAATATCAGAGATATTTAATAATAAATGACATTTATCAAAAAACAGTATTAATCGGGAGACTCGTTTTTTAAATATTATGATGAGTGTTGTCATCGTGTGAAAACCGCATTATATTATTTTATTAAAATTTTTAATAAAAAATTCAAACTTCTTTCGAATGAAAAAACAAACAACTTATTATCGTCGTATTAAAACAAATCAGAGCATTTAAAAATATTTTTTTCGTATTTTAAATTTTTTTACTTGTCTAGACACAACAACGTGTTAATTGTCTGTCGGTGATCTTAACTATTACTAGTTATACAGGTCACCGACAGGGCGGCTCTGTCAGATTTCATTTTCAGTATTTATCTTACCATCCAGGAAATCAAAGTAAGCCTGGACCAAGAAGATCGATTGGTGTTTTATTATTGTTATTCCCGATCTCCCAGTCGTAATTATTGACGAGTCGATTTGTGAGAATAAAACTCATGACCACAGTATTTGTAGCCACGTACCTTATCCACTGAGCTGAGTAACATAGCAATTCCAATAAGAATAAATCTCAGTTAATAACATCAGTGGGCATTTCATGATAAAATTGGAAGGTTTAAGTTGCCAGAACATTGTGAACAAGGGTTCAGAGAGAATGTTTATTAGGGAAGACTAGAGAAGCAATTATGTGGTGTGTGTATAATTATTATATGAATGGATAATTACCCAATGGCTGACCCTTCTTTCACATTCTTCGCATATACTCGGCACCAGATTGAGTACGAAAAACGGAGTCCATAAGATCACAAATGTAAAGAAGACAACGCCGAGTACTTTTGTGGCTTTTTGCTCCAGTCTAATAATGCGTCCGTGTCGGGAAGATGTTCGGGATAGAAGACTGGCTGTCCTTGAAGGAGTTGTGGATCTTGAGGTATTATTTGTAGGCACTCTTGAAGTCCTGGCAGCTCCACCTTCCCATCTAACTACCAGCTGAGGTCTTTGAGGAGGGGCTACAGGTCTTTCTCCGAAATATGGACAGGTGCACTGAGGGAGACAACAGGAAGAATCGCTTCCAGGACCTTGGGATATATTGTTACCTATATCTGTTGACTTTCCCGGAGATACTGGTGCCGACAATGAAACTCTAGACTCGTTTCTGCAAAAAACAAAAATATGGTCTGTGTTTTATTGGATATTGATTAAAAAAATAATATCGTATTAAAAACAAGAAAAAAATGACAGGGGAGGCTTTGAATTATCGATCGGTTGACTGACGCTTTACAGATATTTTTTTTGCTTTTCATACAGCAGATTTAAAAGAATAATGATGATGTAGCATAAAATAATAACTCATATAAATAAAACATAAATCAAATCAAGTGAAAGGCATAAAGTGGCAAGATTATTGTTGAAATTAAACCGTGTCAAGAAGTTCGAAGGTCAAGAGTTTGGGTTGAGACTTTTTAAAAATAGCAGATCCGTATTCGACACATTTCACAGTTGAAAAAGCCCTCCCAAAATAAAAAGTTATTATTCTAAGATGTTTGTAATGAAAACAAAGAAGTACTCAGCCCAACTTATTTCAATTAGACTATTCCAAGGATCGAAACCACTGGTTTCAGCAACTCGGCTACGAGTGTAATCTTAAAAACTTGAAGCCTTATTGCGATACTTCTCCTCCAATTGAAAGCATTCCGAAATGCCAATTTAAAACCACAGAATGAATCGTTAACTGGCGGTTAAATCAGTTGGAAGCTTTCAATAAAATATTAGCGGAGAGACTTTAAGATTAAAAATTCCGAATGCATATTCACACACTCGTTAAGTAAATTCACGTTTGAATTATTAATAAAAATATTCGATTTCAAATTTTATTTTTAAATATTGCCTATGTTTTCAAAGAGAATTTCATATTTTTATTTATTGTAAAATGATTATATAATGTGTTATGTGGCGAAAATATCAAGAAATCAACTTCAACAATTGGAACATCTGAGAAGGATACTTAATCACGTTTTCTTCTTTGTGGCACTCAACCATCATTCACATTTTCCTTTTATTGGATTTCATCAATACTAACATTGCAAAATATACAATGCATTTAAATGTAGAAAAAGTAAGAGTTAGTATGCGATCATATTACATGATAAAATCCTTTACCTGTACGTATCGATCATTTATGGGGAGCGTCTTAAAGGAAACTACACCCTACCCTTTCCTTTTACTTGTCTACAAACAAGTGAGTTTTACGACCCTTTTAATAATGAAAAAAGCCGAAAAATAATACAACCGCGCCTCGCCTTGCTTATTTAACACCAGACCGTTATTTTAAAAAGGGGCGAGCTGAACAAATAAAAATTAATGCAGCAGAATGTCAAATTATTCAAATCACTTTGCTTGGGAGGTGGCGTTGAGACGCTTTGATACCGAAATCGTTTGTCAATTCAAATTCAGTCAAACGAAACAGAATTGCATTTGCAAAAATATGTTTTCGACGAAAATAAACATATTTTATTTACATTTTTGGGATGTATTTACTATATATATGTATATATATATATATATATATATATATATATATATATATATATATATATATATATATATATATATATATATATATATATATATATCTTTACCGTAGAATATAACTTTTCGATAAACATATTGTTATAATAATTATTAAATTTAAAAAAATCAATTACTATTAAACACATTAATATAAGAAGATTATTCATTGAATGATTTACAGATATTTTTACAAGTCAAGAACAACATAATAATTATGTTTTTTTTGGTACAAAATGAACGCTGGCACTTGCAACTTCTATGGAGTATCAGATGTGTGAATAAATTATCAGTAATTAATTTGAAATTTTTGTAAAAAATATAAAAGATCAAGAATACTTCATACCAAATTAAATCAGTTCATGGCAATAGAAATAATTTTTACTTTTAAGTATTCCCTATTTCCATTACGTAAATATGTATGTGATTGTACTTTAATAAGAGAGATTGGTTCACGAAGATTCGTCATGAATTTATTATTTCTTAGTCTGAGGTGTCACGTAATTTTTGTCGGATGTTATAATGTTGGGTGATGTCATTTGTTGGCGGTCGTAGCAGACATCGTAGCAAACCGCGTAGCATTGTATTAGAGAGACTTTGTGTGCCGCCTCTAGCGACACTTGCTTCTCACTTTAAGATTTACAACACTATTCTATACAGAATATTATCATTTCTTAGTGTTGGTGACAGTAATGCCCAACATCGTCACTCAGAACTCTCTTTATTTCACTTCGAGTGTACTTTTTATTAAAGAACGTCTCTGAGAATGTTACTTTTATTCACACTACTATTCTTAGACTGCAGCAATGATGTTTGTGTTTTCATAATTGGTTCATTCACATGCCGATGATTTTTTAAGTATTTTGAATAAAGCATTTTTATAATATCATAACATTATAAAGCGGATTGGAAAATAAAAATAGTATTGGCAATTGAAAAAGTATACTCGAAAAACAAGCGCATAGAAAACTCGTGATATGATATTTTGAATAATAATTGATTTAAAATGAAGATAGATAATACGTAAGATACAGCTAATATATAAACTTTTTATTAAAATTGTGAGAGAATAGCTTTGGATTCTGTTATTGAACAATTCAATGAACCATTGATTTATATCATCAGTTTACTTTAATGGAGGTTTTCGTGCCATTCAGCCGCATAGGATTTATATCCCAACCTCTGCACTCTTGCAAGAATGTGTTTTTCTGTATTGGAATTCTGGGTTTAACTTGTAAATTTTACTGGTAAATTATTTACCATGGAAATTGTACACTTTACAGTGTCAAATTCAAAATATATATCTATATATAACATATACCTAGTAGTCGTATATCATTATAAAATAGAATGACATTTTCAATTATCACCATTGCCACAATCCACTACGGTTGGAATATACTTTTTTGATAAATGCGAGATTTTTCAATAATTGAAACAAGTTAAGCGAATTGTACTGCGGGGGATTTGCAATTTGCATTGTGGATTTTTCATCTATTCCACTTGAGTAAGCACACTTTAATATTGAATGTGGCAATTTCAAATAGTGCACTCAGGTGTTCCATGTGGATAAAATTAAATTATAATTTGGTATATTGTAAAATTTTATTTCCTATGAGAATTATTCTATTGGTTTATATAAAATTCATCTACGGAATATGTTATTCGAGATTTAATCATGATGGTATGTCTACGCCGTAGTCGTAATACCTCTGGCTACGCCGCACGTTTTAGCTACAACAATCACGTTCATGTATCCAACGTCAACGCGGACATTTACAGTTTGTTTTATTTTATTTAGCCAACAAATACTGCTGAAATTGTGATTATAAAGCACAAGAATACCAATTAAACGCCCATTGATTGACAATGCTTTTATGTTGTCGTTTCCTGAATACTATTTAAATGAAGAAATTATGTTGAATATTTTGCGATTGGTGTTAATATTTAATGAATGTGCTTGAATTTGCAAATGAGTTATGAAAGACACGAAGCAAGGCAGACACTATTTGTCTCACTTTGGGACTCCTGGCGTGTTTATTACAGATTAACTCCACATATTCTCCATTAATTCTTTGATGGCCCTAGAATATCTTATATAAGGATACAAAGCAGCCGCCTTTATATTAAATTTATATGGAATACCACTGATTGAACATTTTTAAACATGCGACAAGTGAGTTCAGTTCTCAAATTGAATATTATATTCAATAGATCTTAATATAGAATACGGTGAAATTCAATTTCAAATCATAGGATTTCGCTCTTTTTTTAAAAAAATGACTACATATTATGTAAGTATATATAATGATTCTAGCTTTCATAAAAGCATGTGAAACTCATGCCATTACACAATAAAATAATGAAAGAGCACATAATATATGTATATCTACCACCGTTTAGGCTCAGTGAATGAGGAGTTTGCTTACTGAAATTATGGTCAAGGGTTTGATCCTACTCAGACCGAAAAAAACATTGATAATTATGGTATCAAGAATAATTATTCTTTTGCAAAAATATACTCAGAATTTATGAAATTGCTTTGTTTGTCTGCGGTTGGATAGAAGTAAACGTGTAAACGACCATATTTCGTTTACTATATCAGATGCTATCCTTTTTCATTTAGATGATTTATGTGTCGTACAATTTGTGCTTTTATTAGATTATTTTTCTGCTATTACTTGATGAAATTATAGTGTATTCATTGGTAATCTGGATAATCGTAGAGAGTTAGAGAACATGTATGGTTGTTAGCAGAAGCGCTTAGTTTATGCAAAACTTTTATGAAATATGTTTTTACAGTATTAAAAAATAGATATTCATATCAAAGAAGTACCATATTCTTGCAATACTTTAATTTTTACAAAGCAATTGACTGAGACTTAATTATTGTAGATTATTTGAGGACGGCTTAAACTATGTCAATCAGATACTTGAAGACCTCAAATATATTGGGAAATATTTACAATACATCATTGATTAATTTAATCTGTGCTAAATGTGTACATTAATCAAATATAAAACTTAATTGTAATCTACACGATTCAGTTTCTTTCCATTTTTTTGCCAATATTTTTGAAAAGGAAGATTTATGTATTACATATTATTGAAATATTATTATATATGTTGTTGTTTTAATTTTAGTAATATAACTTAAAAGCATAGAATATATCTAATCGTCTGATTGGATATATTTACTCAAAATGCTTAACCTATATATGATGTATTTGGCAGAAAAAAGAGTTTTTATGGATTTATTCGAGCGGACTGAGTTTATATCCATCGATTGCGTATCTATATGTTCAACTTTTATGCTTAAAAGGCAGTATTTAATGAACGTTTTATATTAAAAAAAAAATTTGTGTCGTGAATTCAGAGATGTTAAAATAATATTTTGGAATGTAAATATATTTCAAATGACCATTTAACGGTACTGAATGCTCAATGAATTAAATTAATTACCGTGCAATCGACCACATCAAATTGCAAATGGATTAAACAATTTAAATATTTGATCTCCGTTTACATTTGATCAAATACCGGATTTTAAATATATACATACATATAATCGCGTTTAATTTGATGTGGCCATTCACGGTGATTGATTGATCTTATCACTTCCACACTTTGAATGGACTGAAAGGGTCTTGTGTATGGTAATTGTGTTATAAATATAGTTACCCAAAGGCAGTGCAATGTGTTGTGGTTGGTAAAGGACTTGAGTTGTTTGGTTGTGATCTGTTACTGGCAGCTTCAAGCCCCCGGGATAACCTTAACATCTCAGCCCCAAACTGCTGCAGTGCTGTCATGGCTGATGGTGCTGGTTCACTATAAACAAAGAATTATTTGTATTTAAATAATAATTTAAGACACTTTTAAAATACGTGAGTATTAAAACCCAGTCAGAAATATTATGTGAATTAAGCTAAAGTTTGTGCAACGAGGCTTTTCCAATAAATATAATATTTAATGGCTCGAAGAAACTAGGGATAGAGAAAAGTAGAACATTCAACCGCAGGCTAAGGTTCAACCAAGTCTGTTAATCATTCAGACAAATAATAATAATATAATTTTATTCTTCCAACTGATATATGTATTTTACAAGAGATGATTATTATCCATTTTGCATTCTCTCTTGTGCAGGTTTCTCACCTTATTTCATTTCAATTTCATCAATCTATTATTTACATTAAACAAATATATCGGATAAATTATTTTTCATATCAATGTAACAAATTTCAAATAAAATAGTAGATATCAATGTGAATATCTAGTATCATCAGCAATTTCGTTGGTCATTTCCAACTTTTTCGTCGGTTTGTAACTCTCGTCGTTTGTTTCGATTTTTATCATTTTTTATTTCATTCATACAAAATTTTCTCCCAATGAGCAAAAATTGGTTGGTTTGTATTAAAAGTTTTATCAATAAAAATTAGGGTTGTCAGGTTGACATTGAAATCAGTACCTTAAAAAAATTAAAAATCCTAATAAATAAAAAAAAATAATCTGCGTTGTAAATAACATTATACAAACGGACAATCGTTTATTTTGTACTTTGATATACCTGATAATAAGGATTATATATCATTATTTTATGAACGAACAAAACATGAAAATTTTACAGTTTAATTACAGCATACACAAAATATTTCAGTGGTGGAATTATTAATATCAAAATGGGTATCTAAAGTGGTCCATACAGTCAACTCGATAGCCTTTTGATTAATTAAAGCAAACACACAAGATGTGATAGTATTTATCCAATTTGAGAGTCAGCATTTTCCCTAACGACCTTCTGGTTATTCATTTAGATATTATTCAACTTTGTCACGATTTTAATATTACCGTACATTAATTATAATTACGAAATACTCGAATAGTAAAATCAATCATCGTGTTGCTTGTAGTCTGCAAACAAAATGTTTATATATGAGAATGGTGATCTTGTATACAAAATAGGACTTTTTCACCAAGCCTCAAATTTGTATTGTAAATTTTTAATAGTGGATATTAATAATTTTATATTGAAATATGTTTGATAACTTTAATTCTAAGAGATTATGTGGGTAATATTAATCGGTCAAGTATCCATTAATAGATTAATCGTATTGCTAATCAAATTAATTCATGTTTACAGCTAAACTATATTGATCCTGGTGGAAAAAACGGGCAGTGTTGGTATTTAAAGCACAAAGGTTTGGATTTATAGTTTTTATTGAATGTTAAAAGCTCCCGTTTGCATCGTTCATTATTTGAAAGAACAAAATAAATACATGCTTGGCCACAGCTTTGAATCGGCTTTTAATTAAACTAAAAATACATCGATATTTTTTATTTCAATGTACATATTAAGAGAACTTTAACAGATTATAAACTGAAAAGGAAGAGTTTTACGTTTGAGAGTATAAAAATTTGAATGAAAAGTTTTCACTCGTCGCCCGAGGGATTTTGTGAATTTTTATATTTGGCAGACGATACTCACTTTTCAGTAAAAATTCGCACAAAAACCTATTCAATTTTAATTTGATTGTATGTGAAAATGCTTCCTCTCGAAAATATTTACTAGAAGCTTTGATTTTGAAATTTAACATAATCTTTTTTGTCTATTTTACGATGCTTGTCTATTGACGGCTTCTTAATTAGGAGAGGTAAGCTTCAATTATCCTGAGGCTCTAAAAATAACGATGTACTTAGAACAAAGATAAAAAAAAAACACTTGTTCAAGTCAAATTTGTTTCCTGTCGTCGTGTAAATCCTACGCTACGCTATTGAATTATCTCGTACAGACTAAATACAATATGTTTATTATAATACTAAATATTTACCGCTTATAATTGGATTTTGATTATATAGTTGGGTGAATTTAGAATACGCTGAATGTGATATTTGGCCGAATCTGAAAATTCAGTGGTAGCTGGTGTATAATTTGAAGGGTGTAATATTAGAGTGAATGTGTTGAAAAGCGCACCCTCGAAAATTGTTCCCTCTTTTTACGACAATTTTATCCCGCCTCAAGACTAATTGAAAGGCCTTGTTCACCCAGAACATGATTAATTTTATTTTGCTTTCATATTTCACTTAAAGTCAAACTCCAATATCAACAATATTCGCAATATGCTTTTATATTAATTTTGCCGTAAATAGGTATAAATTAAAACATTCAGGAAATCAATATTGAACATACTATTACAAATTAATTCTTATTTAAAAAAACAAGACATATAAACACAGTATATCCCCCGCAAATTTATTCATTAAAATGTGTAGATTATAATCCGTAAATAAAAATAAGTGCCGGCCGTTATTCTATTCTAGTTTCGCTAATATAATATAAATAATTTACAGAGAGAAGGAATACATGGAGACGGGCAACTACCAGGAGTGGTACACCACAACATGTTGCGCACTCTGCAGCCAGCAATGATACTGATCTCACCGCATTGGATGCTCATGATCTGTGGCTACCAGATACCAGGTATTTCTTATTCATTAAATAATCAATCATTAAAAAAAACGACGAAATTATATGCGAGTATTATTGCGCGTTCACATTTACGCTGACGAAAGATGCGTCGCGTCAGACCGATATCGGTTTCATCGACATCACCGATATTAGCAGGCCATACAACTGAATGGGCCGACAATGACCTGTTTTATCGGTCTATAAAAATAAATAATAATTAATAATGCGAATTGGCACTATTTTTGTGTGTGGTAAGTGACCTACATATTATGTATATCCCTATCCTTACAGACATACCGGGTGAAGGTGGGTAATAGTATGTCTCTTCCTTCGTTTCTGCAGAGTGCCCACTTGTTCTTGTGTACTCGTGTACCTTAAGATTCATTATAAATATTTTATTCTTTGTTTTCCTACCATTTAGGACTGCGGTATCGCGATAGCGCCTTGCGATAGCCTCTTGTAATGTTATTCCGATATTGCAGTCTAATATTTGTGAAGCTTGGGACCAATGTTAGCCTTTTCCACTTAAAAATAATTAAGTATACAGACTTAAAGTATTGGGTACAAGGAATACAATATACTAATCAAAATTTGTCAAGGTTTAGTAAAATTAGAAAGTATTCAATTCCAAAATATTTTAGTATCAAATATGCTCTATTCCAAATCCTGGCAATCAAATTGAGAGTTTTATATTATTTATATTTTTAGTAATAAATTTTATGATTTTACTTTATTTTTATTGTACAAATATTATCAAAATACGGCCATTATTTTTTTTTTAATCTTTTACTTTCAAAATCTACCTGTTAACAAATAAATTAATTTTCAAATCTAGCCAATTCCACTATATTATGATCAAATTGAACCAATTCCATTTGTTTTTTCAAATTATCCATATAAATATATTATATTTGATAATTATATAAATTTTAGCAATGTACGTGCCATAATATCTCTATTTTATCTGTAACTTTAATTTCTATAACATTTTGTCAAATGTCTTAGTTCAGCAAAAAGTGGAATAGGATAACCTTGATCCCAAACTCCACATTTATATGTATTATATTGCAAAATAAATAAATGATAAATATCAAGATGGCAGAGGAGGCTTAGTGTAGCAACATTGTATTTGTTTACATATGGTAAACACCAGTTCATCTCAATTCTGGACATCGATCTTCATTTCTGTTGTTTAAACACTGTTAATCACCTTAATAGTGGTTCGATTAATTGTTGGAGGAATCCCTTAAGACTCACTGCGGCCCTCGGAACTTTACGTTTATCATTATTATCATATCATCATGTCCGCTATCTTCATATTTATCATTCATTTGTATGGCCTGCTAATGTCGGTGGTGTCTGTTTCATACATTTAGTCAGGGGGTGTCCACATTTGGAGTATCACGTTGTGTTGTAAAACGTATGAAGTGAGTGCATCACGATAGAGAAGTCTAAGCCCAGAAATTCACATTAGATAAATTTATTCCTAACAAATTAAAAAAAAAAGAAGAAAAAAATAATAATAAAAGATAAATATCAACTAACTACCTAGTAGTCAGTTCTATCAAAATTAGCAGGATTTGGGTTTAGTAGATAATCATTTCATGCCCTTATCCAAATTGTTTCAATACGCAATGATATAAAGCAGACATTACTAGAATCTAACACTGCGACCTTTAATCCACCAGATGGCCACTAATCATTTTATTATATAGAATATCTTATATCATTTCTCAAAATTTAAATAATGTAAACCTTAATTTTGAATCAGAAAGCTTCACAATTTATCATCTCTAGAACGTATTAAAATGAATAATAATAGCTGAGGTAAGCAACTAATCCGAAGAATCTATTATGAATTCACAGAGCGTACAATTTGGAAAAGCACATCTGATTACTTTGGCGTAAAGGAGGATGCTTCTTCTCCTTTCCACAAATTTATCTAGCGACTCATTCATGAATAATTAATCGAGAGTTGAAATTTTCAAGCCAAATGATAAAACTCGAGCCGCTTCATTTTTGACAAAGATATCCAAATGCGGCCCTTTTCACTGGAAAACAATGTGACGGAAAATGCAAATTTTACTTACTTTTCCATCACTGATTTTTACATTTTCAGCATAATGTAGATTTCAGTAATGAGTCACAGAGCTCTCAATCTCTAAATCCGCATGTCACTTCTATAAAATTCTTGATTAATCACCAGTGGATTTCATATCCATTGGTACGAAATTTTTGAGAAATTGTTTTTTTTTGCGTATAAAAATTTAAAATTTACCATAAAAAATTTGGTACAACTGTACTGGGAAGAATTTAAAAATATTCATTTCTATATGATTTTTAAAATAAATAAAATATATTCCAATATATTTTATATTTAATGAGTAAAGTTATGTGGAGTAAAGTCACTAAACATAATTAGTTTTGTACGGATTATAAGACTACACAAAATAATTGAATAAATAATATATTATGATATAACCTTGTTTGATATAGTCTTGTTTTTTGCGAATAAATGGTTAATCAAGTGTATAGTATTTCATATATTGATTTCAATGAATTGTTTTAATTTATACCATCAAATACGGACAAAGAAGAATATAAAAGCATCGTGCGAAATTGTATGAATGTGGAGTTTCAGCGTTTAAGTAAAATATGAAAGCAAAATAAAATTAATCATGTTCTGGGTGAACAAGGCCTTTCAATTAGTCTTGAGGCGGGATAAAATTGTCGTAAAAAGAGGGAACAATTTTCGAGGGTGCGCTTTTCAACACATTCACTCTAATATTACACCCTTCAAATTATACACCAGCTACCACTGAATTTTCAGATTCGGCCAAATATCACATTCAGCGTATTCTAAATTCACCCAACTATATAATCAAAATCCAATTATAAGCGGTAAATATTTAGTATTATAATAAACATATTGTATTTAGTCTGTACGAGATAATTCAATAGCGTAGCGTAGGATTTACACGACGACAGGAAACAAATTTGACTTGAACAAGTGTTTTTTTTTTATCTTTGTTCTAAGTACATCGTTATTTTTAGAGCCTCAGGATAATTGAAGCTTACCTCTCCTAATTAAGAAGCCGTCAATAGACAAGCATCGTAAAATAGACAAAAAAGATTATGTTAAATTTCAAAATCAAAGCTTCTAGTAAATATTTTCGAGAGGAAGCATTTTCACATACAATCAAATTAAAATTGAATAGGTTTTTGTGCGAATTTTTACTGAAAAGTGAGTATCGTCTGCCAAATATAAAAATTCACAAAATCCCTCGGGCGACGAGTGAAAACTTTTCATTCAAATTTTTATACTCTCAAACGTAAAACTCTTCCTTTTCAGTTTATAATCTGTTAAAGTTCTCTTAATATGTACATTGAAATAAAAAATATCGATGTATTTTTAGTTTAATTAAAAGCCGATTCAAAGCTGTGGCCAAGCATGTATTTATTTTGTTCTTTCAAATAATGAACGATGCAAACGGGAGCTTTTAACATTCAATAAAAACTATAAATCCAAACCTTTGTGCTTTAAATACCAACACTGCCCGTTTTTTCCACCAGGATCAATATAGTTTAGCTGTAAACATGAATTAATTTGATTAGCAATACGATTAATCTATTAATGGATACTTGACCGATTAATATTACCCACATAATCTCTTAGAATTAAAGTTATCAAACATATTTCAATATAAAATTATTAATATCCACTATAAAAATTTACAATACAAATTTGAGGCTTGGTGAAAAAGTCCTATTTTGTATACAAGATCACCATTCTCATATATAAACATTTTGTTTGCAGACTACAAGCAACACGATGATTGATTTTACTATTCGAGTATTTCGTAATTATAATTAATGTACGGTAATATTAAAATCGTGACAAAGTTGAATAATATCTAAATGAATAACCAGAAGGTCGTTAGGGAAAATGCTGACTCTCAAATTGGATAAATACTATCACATCTTGTGTGTTTGCTTTAATTAATCAAAAGGCTATCGAGTTGACTGTATGGACCACTTTAGATACCCATTTTGATATTAATAATTCCACCACTGAAATATTTTGTGTATGCTGTAATTAAACTGTAAAATTTTCATGTTTTGTTCGTTCATAAAATAATGATATATAATCCTTATTATCAGGTATATCAAAGTACAAAATAAACGATTGTCCGTTTGTATAATGTTATTTACAACGCAGATTATTTTTTTTTATTTATTAGGATTTTTAATTTTTTTAAGGTACTGATTTCAATGTCAACCTGACAACCCTAATTTTTATTGATAAAACTTTTAATACAAACCAACCAATTTTTGCTCATCGGGAGAAAATTTTGTATGAATGAAATAAAAAATGATAAAAATCGAAACAAACGACGAGAGTTACAAACCGACGAAAAAGTTGGAAATGACCAACGAAATTGCTGATGATACTAGATATTCACATTGATATCTACTATTTTATTTGAAATTTGTTACATTGATATGAAAAATAATTTATCCGATATATTTGTTTAATGTAAATAATAGATTGATGAAATTGAAATGAAATAAGGTGAGAAACCTGCACAAGAGAGAATGCAAAATGGATAATAATCATCTCTTGTAAAATACATATATCAGTTGGAAGAATAAAATTATATTATTATTATTTGTATAAATTGTCTGAATGATTAACAGACTTGGTTGAACCTTAGCCTGCGGTTGAATGTTCTACTTTTCTCTATCCCTAGTTTCTTCGAGCCATTAAATATTATATTTATTGGAAAAGCCTCGTTGCACAAACTTTAGCTTAATTCACATAATATTTCTGACTGGGTTTTAATACTCACGTATTTTAAAAGTGTCTTAAATTATTATTTAAATACAAATAATTCTTTGTTTATAGTGAACCAGCACCATCAGCCATGACAGCACTGCAGCAGTTTGGGGCTGAGATGTTAAGGTTATCCCGGGGGCTTGAAGCTGCCAGTAACAGATCACAACCAAACAACTCAAGTCCTTTACCAACCACAACACATTGCACTGCCTTTGGGTAACTATATTTATAACACAAGACCCTTTCAGTCCATTCAACGTGATAAGATCAATCAATCACCGTGAATGGCCACATCAAATTAAACGCGGTTATATGTATGTATATATTTAAAATCCGGTATTTGATCAAATGTAAACGAAGATCAAATATTTAAATTGTTTAATCCATTTACAATTTGATGTGGTCGATTGCACGGTAATTAATTTAATTCATTGAGCATTCAATACCGTTAAATGGTCATTTGAAATATATTTACATTCCAAAATATTATTTTAACATCTCTGAATTCACGATACAAAAATATTTTTTTTTTAATATAAAATTTTCATTAAATACTGCCTTTTAAGCATAAAAGTTGAACATATAGATACGCAATCGATGGATATAAACTCAGTCCGCTCGAATAAATCCATAAAAACTCTTTTTTCTGCCAAATACATCATATATAGGTTAAGCATTTTGAGTAAATATATCCAATCAGACGATTAGATATATTCTATGCTTTTAAGTTATATTACTAAAATTAAAACAACAACATATATAATAATATTTCAATAATATGTAATACATAAATCTTCCTTTTCAAAAATATTGGCAAAAAAATGGAAAGAAACTGAATCGTGTAGATTACAATTAAGTTTTATATTTGATTAATGTACACATTTAGCACAGATTAAATTAATCAATGATGTATTGTAAATATTTCCCAATATATTTGAGGTCTTCAAGTATCTGATTGACATAGTTTAAGCCGTCCTCAAATAATCTACAATAATTAAGTCTCAGTCAATTGCTTTGTAAAAATTAAAGTATTGCAAGAATATGGTACTTCTTTGATATGAATATCTATTTTTTAATACTGTAAAAACATATTTCATAAAAGTTTTGCATAAACTAAGCGCTTCTGCTAACAACCATACATGTTCTCTAACTCTCTACGATTATCCAGATTACCAATGAATACACTATAATTTCATCAAGTAATAGCAGAAAAATAATCTAATAAAAGCACAAATTGTACGACACATAAATCATCTAAATGAAAAAGGATAGCATCTGATATAGTAAACGAAATATGGTCGTTTACACGTTTACTTCTATCCAACCGCAGACAAACAAAGCAATTTCATAAATTCTGAGTATATTTTTGCAAAAGAATAATTATTCTTGATACCATAATTATCAATGTTTTTTTCGGTCTGAGTAGGATCAAACCCTTGACCATAATTTCAGTAAGCAAACTCCTCATTCACTGAGCCTAAACGGTGGTAGATATACATATATTATGTGCTCTTTCATTATTTTATTGTGTAATGGCATGAGTTTCACATGCTTTTATGAAAGCTAGAATCATTATATATACTTACATAATATGTAGTCATTTTTTTAAAAAAAGAGCGAAATCCTATGATTTGAAATTGAATTTCACCGTATTCTATATTAAGATCTATTGAATATAATATTCAATTTGAGAACTGAACTCACTTGTCGCATGTTTAAAAATGTTCAATCAGTGGTATTCCATATAAATTTAATATAAAGGCGGCTGCTTTGTATCCTTATATAAGATATTCTAGGGCCATCAAAGAATTAATGGAGAATATGTGGAGTTAATCTGTAATAAACACGCCAGGAGTCCCAAAGTGAGACAAATAGTGTCTGCCTTGCTTCGTGTCTTTCATAA
>JAGTTH010004290.1:0-22382 GCA_022606485.1 Agraylea sexmaculata | reverse complement strand
TAAAATCTTATTAATTTAATGCCCAATTAATATTTATTTTATTTGTACAATTCAAGATTAAAACTTCCGACCACGGTATTTGTAATTATGCATATATTTCCTGAATATTTCATATTTATAATACTCATTTTTTTGTTGATAGTGTTAACTTCTAGGTGGAAATCTATAATTGAAAGAAATATGTTATTTGTGATTTCCACAGTAATTTTAATACAAAGTATGAGTACTTTTGATTACTCACTTGTAGTCAGTCTCTGAAGATGATTAACTCATTTTTTTGTCTATAGCTATGTTAATAGACGGAATGATTATATGTATATTTATTTAGTTGAGTGTATTCTATGAATGAATATAATTATTTAAAGCAACATGAGCATTTTCTAAATTGATTCTTCGAAATAGATTGTTGATGATGATAAGCATCATGTCTTCAAGATATGCCTGTATGAAGTCACCCCCTGTCTTCATCACAAGGGCTTTCAACTGTTATCATAATCGCAATATATTAAATTAAATTTCAAATAAGGGATTATTTTATCTGAAAAGTCTGATAGTCGTCGCTATTTTGAGAGATACACATTGTTCGACTCTTTTCAAAAAAGGATGGTTTTCATTTAATTTTGCACAAGGTTTTGCGCTCCGTCGGTAAAAAATGTTTAATTTATTGAAAGTGTGTCTGGGCACGTATTCAATATAATAGTATAATAATGTGTGTGCGTGCGATCCGTATGCGTGTAAACTAATACTACCAAACTCCAGTCTATTCGTACATTACGACTTACTAACACACTCTTATTACACAATTACATTGTATATGAGCAATAGTTTCTGAATCAAATATACAATTTCATTTTTTTAAATATATATCAAAAATAGGGTGACAAATTTAGGGGTGGCAACGGGTGGAGTGAATAAATGCTGTCATTAGAGAATAACAAAAACAAATTTATGATGTCATCGCATCAGTTCAAGTATAAGTTCAAGGTCAAGTTCAAATTCGAATTCGTCAACAAGGTATTGTTATTTACTTGAAATGTGCGTAATGTATTTTAATTGAAATTACGATATACCGTACTTTGTTTATATATTCAAATTAGGCGGTCAATCACCTAATAAGTAAACAAGATTCTCAACAAGATTCAAGAGTAAGCAAGATTCTCAAACTTTTTGAATTCTTAAACACTATGTTGTAATAACGTCTAGTGTTGCTGACCGTGTGTGCCGTTTGAGGTTATGCTGAGGAGATGCAATCATCTAATAAGTAAAAACGAAAGATTCTCAAACCTTTTAAAATAATAATTTAAAATTTAACTAGCCGATTTGGATCATTGATAAAGGTGTGGTTGTGTTACATTTAATGTACCATTCTATACTTTTAATTATTTGAGTAACAATAAAAGACATGTTGTATAGAGATGCTAATAATACTTATAAAGGTGTCAAAACAATAGCAGGCGCAGAGGCCAGGCATAAGCAGACAGGCATCAAAGGTTTCGTGTATGTGTTTCTACCGCCTCGCCGTCTCGCAAATTCAAATTGTATTGCGTGTACATGTGTGAGTGACCGCGTATATTTCAATGTATGACGATATATTGCATGGCGCTTCTATTGACCTAACCCAATTGAAATTAAGCCTACTTTTAACCACCTAAGCACACTTAACCTTTTCCAGTTGATTTTTAAAAATAATTAACAAATATTTGATATATATAGTTTTGGCCAGCCCTGTTATTATGCTGTGGAGGAGTGTTGAGCGCTTTTTTTTATTATGAAGTACTTTGTGAAGATGTAGAGAAGTATCGCAGGCTTTCATCAGAGTATTCAGCCGTGGGCATCTCAGATCCATCATTGCTAAAAATTTGATTCACCGACCTGAAGTGGGCTTTTTCTTCGACAAATCAACGAACAATCTTCGCCAAGCGCTTTTTTTAGGATACGCCAGTTTTCCCATCCCGTCGACAAAAACTCCTCTTTCCATCAAATGAATCAGATCGGGCAATTCTATTGTGCCAAATATTCTATCCACCCAACCCCACTGCAATCACATTTTCTTTACTCGGTTTCCATAATGGTTTTTTGAATATTCCTAAATTAAATTGCTTTCACAAATATTTTATTAATTCTCATATCAATGGATTTTGTACACAGGTATATACAATAACATTTTAATACATATTTATTTTATTTAGAATTAGATTAAAAATTAAAACGGTATGAAGTAATGGATTCCCAGGCATACGTCACCGTAAATACGATAGTAGAGTTACTTAGCTAAGCTTGGGATTCCTAGGCGTGCGTCGCCGTAAACGTACACTGTAAAGACGGTAATAGAGTTGTTTTGTTGTACTTTTGATCCGTTTTTTGTTATTTAATGCCTCGCCCGAGGCTCAGACGAGGCATTAACTAACAAAAAACCGATCATAAGAGTAGTTAAGTAACTCTACTATCGTATTTACGGTGACGTATGTATGAGAATCCATTACTTTAGGATGCTATGAATTATTACTTTCAAAATAATGTGTATTGTATATTTAAGTGTATTTATTTCAAAGATTTATAATATATACAAAATGTCTTTAATTGAGCGTCAAATAACTTAAATACGATCATAAAAAAATATATTAAAAGGGGCCTTATACATTTACAAAAAAATGTAAATATCTTCTTCATCGGTATTTATATTTAATAAATTTTAAAAAAATGTTGTAAAATGACCGTATGAACATTATTAAACAATCGAAACCTGTATTTGCACTTCTTCCCGTTAGTTATTCATATTAGTTGGTAACCCTAGTAACTTAATATATATTTAAATCTTTTCGTAATTTACCGTTTGTATATTTATTTAGGAAGTTGCCATTACATAATATGTTTCCACATGTATGAGATATTTAAAAAATAGAAATTTTCATCAGTTATTCACTCATTACAAGTTTCGTACGTAATGCGCACAAAAAGGGTTAAATAATATTTGTATTTATAAAAATTGTTATTGGGCTTTCAATACAGTCTAACAAAGCAGAATGTGTGGAAAAATCACTCCACATTAAAATATCTCAACGTGTTTTATTATTTGCGATTTGAATTAGTTAAAATAGTAGTCAAAACATTACTAAAATAACAGCGGTATCAAGAATTTACTTTGTATATAACACACAATATAAAGGATCCCCTCACTTGTTGATATTATTATAGAATAATGTGACAATTACCACTTAAATGGTGGTGACAATTTGACCACTCAATATCATACTGATCATAATAATAACCCATTTGCCCTATTAATCAAATTTTGTGTTAGTTAATAATATTTTCACCTATTCATTCATGATTAAATTTTATGACAATTTATTAAAAGGGGTTTTATTTGTAAAGTAAAGAGGGTATTTATAAGACTTCTACTTAAATAATTAAAATGATTTATTGTTAATACAACCATTTTTAATATGAGGGGCTTTTATATAAGTTGTTGATATTTTATTTGAATTTAATCGTTCGGAATTAGGCCGAACAACTGGATGTAAAATAACAATCCAAGTTTCCTCTGTCAAACTGTTCTGCTTGGTTCGCCATCTTGATTTTTATCATCCACTTGTTCGGCCTTCTAATAGCAGTGGTATCGATTAAACCTGTTGGGGTCCATTAAGCTATTGCAATAATACAGGCCAACAATATGTATTTCTTTTTATTAATCGCCTTAGTATTCATCTTATAAACCAGGAAATCAGAGTAAATTTTTGTAATTTATACCTATTAATAGTGTTTAAATTTACACTAATACTCTCCTCATTATCGATTTTCTATTTGATTTAATTTGAGAAAATATCATCAGTGAAAGTATCTTCATCAATATTGTACCATTTTGGGTTTTTCCACTTTTCATTAGACTTCGTTTTATGCATTGCCTTTGGGGTGACAATCTGTTTTTAATATATTAATAAAAAAATAATAATTAGCAAAGCCAAGTTTGAATACGAGTGAAATTACGTGTATTACGAAAAGGCTTCCACAAACATTTTTGTATTCTTCAAATTAAGTACCTAAGTGTGGTACATTTTAATACCCATTTTCTCTCTATGATTTTTACTTTTTTTTGGCTCAAGGTCATAATATTTACGTGAATGATCATAGAGTTTGGTGGTGATAAAATATAGCCACTAGATCTTAATTTAGGTCTTCAATAGTGCGTATGTTGCGGTAAAAGCGGGTCTTTTTAGAGGGTGGGTTTTGTATGTTGATTGCGGTGGTCTAGGGACACATTCATGTGATGTCGATCGGAAATTTGGAAATTGGGTTTACACTTCACCAACACTAGTTTGACGATCGATTATACTGAAAATATTCTACAATTTATTTACTGAACTCATTGATTTGGTTACAATAAAGTGGCTTCCCTCGAAGTTATTCCCCGAGCGTCCCCATTCATAAATTGCATCCGCGTTTCGATTCGAATATAAAACTCGTTTTTACCCTCGTACTATGCATTTTTTTTACTTTGCTGAAGTTAATGTATTGTGGCCTTTCTGACTGGCTGTGTAGTGTAATCCCTCAAGGCACTTTCCTCAAACGCATACAATATTGTAACGATGCAACTATTATATATTACACAATATACCAGTACAAGTTATATTGCCACAATCATTCAATTTTATTTGATTTAATACTCGAACGGAAGATATTTTATATGTGAACGAGAGAGCTTATTTTTTAATAGAGCATTCAATCAAAATATTTCATATTATTATAGTAATATTTAACCTTATAAATTTATGACCACCAGTGAATTCAAGCATTATTATACCTTCTGTATTGTTTTTAAATAGTTCGGGGTAGATGTGTAAAAAATATATTTGATTACGATTAATTTTAATATTAATAAAATATTGATTGAGGTTTAGTCTGATTGCAAGACTATCAGCAAGAGCCGCTCTGTCGGTGATGTGTGTAACTATTAATAGTTAAGATCACCGATAGACAATTAATTAACACGTTGTTGTGACTAAAAAACCAAAATTTGTTAAAACCTTCACAAAAGCCCGGGACGTACGAATTAAATAAATAATCAAACCTGGTAAACTAGGAAGAAATAGATTTTTTTAGGATAAACTTACTCGAAGGGAGATCGGGAAAAATATTAATAAAATCCCGATCGATCGTCTTGATCCAGGTTTACTCTGATTTCCTGTATTGTTAGGTAAATACTGATTATTAAGTCGGTGACCTGTGTAACTAGTAATAGTTAAGATCATCGACAGATAATTAATTAACATGTTGTTACTTAAAATTAAAAAAAAACCTTCCCGAAAATAATAAATATAAATAATGTCCAAATGTGTAGTTTTTTTGTAGATTTAAATACAATAATACTGATCTTAAGATCATTAATTTCGAAGCCTTTATAAAATTAGGTCCATGATGGAATTTTTTTTTTCAAATATGCAGCTGTTTTAAAGATTGTAGTTAATGTCGAATGTTCCTTACATAATAAAGGCTCAAGACAGAGAACAGAATATCTTGATGATTTCACTATTTTATTTTATTTATTTAAAAACAAACAGCTTCCCGAAAGCCTATAGTTTTATACATGAGGTTTGATAAAAAGACATAAGCTGAATAGTGAATGAAACATAGAACAAGAATCAACGATTGAGTGTATATAAAATATTTGCTGCCTCGGATTTGAAATTTGATTATTGAAAATATTATATTGAAACTATATTCTACCCAAGGCTTCATTTTAATATTAGCTGTAGTGCATAATGGGTGGAATTCAAAGTGCAATGATATTGCAATCGGTCTTTGTATTATACGAAAGTCGCATTTTAGCAGGGCAGGATATATTAATAGTGGGGCCTCCTTCCGCCACATTGTATTTCGTTCCCGGGTTCCCGGATCCGAGGGATTCAAATTCACGACTTCCTGTAGTGAGGAGGGGCTCCGGAGACCATCCACCCCTAGTCGCCCCTGAGAGGGTGGAACACGCTCGATAAAACAAGATTTACGAGCGGTCAACTCAAAAATCGAACGCGACAGCGACTCTCTTCCATGCAAATGTCCAATGCAAGACTTGCCCTTTACTTTATTACGACTAAACATATAAATTACACCAGATTGATTGCTATTGGCTGCTGTCACTACTAGACATATCAAACATGACCATAAACCCTAATTATATTAGTGTATATATATATATATATATATATATATATATATATATATATATATATATATATATATATATATATATATATATATATACGCCTTCCTATTGACGGGAGTCCCTTTATAAGGGGTTGGCCAGGCCACCTTGGCCTTTACGGGAGAATATAGTAGAGATGGTTTCCCAGGCCACCACACAGCAATGAGTACTTAAGATCTAGTTTGCTAAGCTAGATCTACCAAGTGACTCCGGTGCCGTGAATCGAACCCGGGAGTCTTCACTCACGAATCCGTTACACTAACCACTGGGCCACAAGGCGGCTCTTATATTTGTATTCTTATAAGAATAAGGCTTGTTTTAAATGATATTATAACAATCGGGTGATGGTGTGACATTTTTTTTTTATAATTTGACTGATGAACCCAGCACTGGGTTGCCATGATGCTATTGCATACATAAAATATAAAAACCCAATATAATTTTTTTATACGCAAACTTAATAATTGATAAACAGCGTTCTGGTCATAGGTTCGAATCCCACTTCAGTAGAGAATGGTATAGTCGATCGGTCATTACTTTATAACGACTGGAAGATCGGGAATCATATTAATCACATCCCGATTGATAGTCTTTCTCCATATTTATTAAAAATTACCTCTTGTAAAGAGTCTTTCTCTTAATTTATGTAAAAAATATATAATAACAAAATGTGATTATCAAAGCATTATATGCCAATTATACTCATTCTCATTAGTCAAAAAATTGTCGTAAACTGTCAAACTGCAAAAAAGATGGTTTTGCATTTGGTTTGCATTTTATAAAGATATTAAAAAAAATGGATATTGTTCCAACATATGTACTCAATTCGTAGCTGGTAGAAGCGCTTTTCTAAGATTCATCGTAAGATTTGTTTACTAATTACTTATTTAACTTTATTTATTATATATATATATATAGATATATATATATATATATATATATATATATATATATATATATATATATATATATATATATATATATATATATATATATATATAAAACTACTAATATTAATACAGCTATTAAAAGAAGAAAAAATAATGTGTAAATTAATTGAAGTTAAACCGTTAGTACGAATAGGAGATCGGGAATAATATTAATACAATCTCGATCGATCGTCTTTATCCAAGTTTACTCTGTTTTCCTCGATTGTAAGGTAAATACTGAGGCGATTATTATCTTTATAGGTGATTTGTGTTAATAGTGATAGTTAAGATCACCGACAGACAATTAATTAACACGTTGTTGTGTCTAAAACTCCAATATTTGTATAAATATGTATTACTGTAGATCTATGATTAAATAGTATATAATATTATTTAATATATAAATATAATAATACAATATTGTAATTGAGTGACTCACTCAACATTTAATCAACTAATTCGAGATGATTCTTAGTAAACTTGACTAAAAGTGATACATCGGCGAAGGGTGAATCATTTATACAAATTAAATGTGACATTCATTCCTCCTTGGATAATATTTACTTACTCAAATATTAAATGGAAACATGTAGAATTACTTTGTTGCGAAATCATATATTTTATTTCATTGAATCACATTTAATTGAGTTTATGATTCGTTTGAATCGGTAAAATAATAAGAGTTTCGGTCATTAAAATGGCTCAGAATGTCTTCCTTTGGCAAAGAACGGCCTCAGGAAATTGGACACCATCCAATCACTGCTTCTTATACTATTCCACAAATTAAGACTGACACAATTCAAACAAAGCAGATTAAAGCGGATAAAATCCACTAGACATAAGCAATTATTATTCAGGAATGACCTTATTATTCATATGAAGTTTACAGACGACACTCGAGTCCTATTCTCTGAAGGTTGAATGAAAATAAAGAGGCGCACAACTGAATATCTTTAAAATAATAATATTATCGAAAAGGTTTCGGTCGTGAAAATCTCTAATGTAATAAACTGATAATAAATGGATGCAAAACGATTATTGTATGAAACTTTTTAGGTAAATAAAGTGTTGCTAGTATTTTCATCATTTTATAGTTTATCGTTATCCAATAAACTTATACGATGAAATCTCATTTTAACGATTTTTTATTGCCCTTGAAATTGAAATCTATCGAAATGAACCTTCACATAATGAAATAAATTCGTTAATTATTTTACAACATTGTAAATTTCTATTCAAATGCTTTTTTATCGTATTCATATTTTTGATATTTTTAGCTCTTCTTATTTTGGATTGGTTTTAGTATTGAACCATATCAAACAATTGAATCGATTATAATTTATTATGTCGATTCTGACTGGGTATTAAATAATCTCTTTTTTTAATTCACATGAAACATTTATTTATACGCTTTTTAGAAATTATTTCTAAATTGGTTTAGATATATGTTTACATACATATATGTCGGTGATAATTTAAAGTACGAACCAAATCACTTTGAATCGCTACATATAAAAGGCCATAGTGTATGTATACTATTTACTGTATGTCTGTATTGTGAGCTCCTTTATAATTTTCTAATACTAGAGCTCACAGTAAAACTTATATATACACCATGGCCTTTTATATGTAGTTAATCGAAGTTATTTGTTTGGTACTTTAACTATCATAGTTACAAATGTCACTGACAAGGCGGCTCTGCTCGGATTAATATTATTATTATGGATTAAATCAACACCACCATTACAAGGCCATATAAATGGATGTATAAATATCAAGATGGTGGACCAATCAGATGAGTTTTAATGAGAAATAACACTGTAATCAAAGTGATTAATATTTTTTTTAAAACATTATTGTACACCTCTATCGAGAATCTACGAGAATCTTCATATTGATATTTATACATGCGGTAGTATGGCCTGCTAATAGGTATATCGGTGGTATTGGCTGCATCCCCTTTGTACATATAGCGTATATTTATATTATTTGACAGTGTGTGTGATGGTTTGAGTGATGAATGACTGATCCATTTAACCATTTTAGTATTCTGACATTGGAATGAGCCGAGTCTGATGTAGAAATATTTAAAGAGATGGTACATTTAGGATGGAGGAGGGTGTTAAAGGTTTCCTTGGCATGGATCGCTTTCTCCAGGAGAGCGACTTTCTTCGTCTATCTGAATAATTGAATCGAGCTCTTGTCTACTGTATAACATTCGAAGGTGTGAAACCATATATCTCTGAATAAACACTCGCTCACTACTAAAAATAAACTATTAAAAATACAATCAATTATCATAAAATACAGAGGAACCTCGACATATGAATTTTTTGAGATAAGAAGAATAATATTCGAGAAATTCTACCTCGACATACGACAAAAATTTGAGATACGAATTTTTATGCGCGATAATTGTATAGATGATCGCTACTAATTTTTATGGAAGTTCACTACTAGAATTTCGCGCCAGAATTGTGTATATGTAAAAATCAATTTATATTATTTATGTGCGTTATTACTAGTTTATTTATTTTAACACCTCAAATTATCCATTGCCGATTTTACAAAAATGTACATAAAGATTTTTTTTATTAAAAAACACGTGGTAAGTTAAAACCATTTTTTTTGATAGGGGTTTTTCAGGGGCTGGTTAATGAACGGATTAATGGCAGTTTGTATGGGGAAAATACCTTTGAGATACGATTGTTTTGACATACGATGATGATTCCGGACGAATTAAATTCTTATCTCGAGGTACCACTGTAAAATAAAATTATTAACTACTTCAAATTAATTATATTCAACCCCCAAATATTTTACGGCTGCAGTTGATACGGAAGATGAAACGGACAAAAAATATTATCATTCTGTATTACAATTTACTTATTTCTGAGTTCGGTTAAAAGGTTAGCCATAATCTTAATTAACTTCGCTAACAATTTTACATATATTATTACATCATACTGCAGTACCACAAGAACATTGCAGAACACGTCAGTTGGAAGATGAAAGAAAAATCCATTAAAAGTTAACAATAAATTAAAAAAAAAGATGAAAATACATAAAAGATGAAACAATGTTAAAAAAAGATTTAACTAAGATAATAATAAGCTTCTGGATTAGACATCCATTTAAAAAATAAAATGACTTATTGCTTATACAAAAACAAAATTGCGTAATTAATTATAATAAATATTTTATTCTCACTACTTAAAATTAACACCATAATTGTTTTTATAGAAGTCAATATATTTTTAGATTGATTTGTGAATATTATTAAAATAAGACTCTGACATTATTAAAATATATTTTGAGAAGGTTATTACAAATTAACAATTACTAGTTACACAAGTCACCGACCTAATAATCGCTTCAGTATTTACCTTAAAATACAGGAAATAAGAGTAATATTATTCCCAATCTCCCATTCACTTAATATAAGTACAACTTGGGATACAATTAGATGTAAAACTACAATTAATATTTTTTTAGAGAAATGTTTGCATTAATCACCTCTCGAACAGTACATTTAAATAACTCTTGTTGAAAAAATAAAAATAATATTTTTTAATGAGGAGCACATCAATTTTAGGGTGTTTTAATAATGAACAGGAGTGAGTCTGTGAAGAGTTATTGAAGTAATAATTTGTTCGGTTGGTTAGGGATGAAATCGAAGTGTTGTCTTACATAGTGAATGCAGTTGGGGTAGACTCACAAGGGATGAACATCTTTATGACCCAAGCTCTTTTACTTTACTGTTATATTTTTTCTACCACCTCAGGGGTGATGCTTTACAAAGAACAGCCCCGAAAATTCACCACACAAAAGTAAATAAATTTAACATTTTATTCTTAGCATGAGTGATATGGTCATGCGAACTAAATATAATATTAATATCAACCCCTAATAATATAATAATAATATGTCTTACTTAGTACACGCACAATATCACAGTAATATTAGTCACGGTCTTAGTAACTGTGACCAATGCAGATTTACTAAAGCTCAGTCTGGTTAGTCATGCCAAATACAATTAATGTACACATCAACGACGTTTTATATCATCATCATCATCATCATCAAAATAGTTCACTGAAGGGCTAAGCTTCCAATATTCAATCCAATTTCCAGCAGGATTATTCTAGTTATTAATTTTTATTTAAATTGATCCCAAAATCACAACACTTTCTGGCTTGTTAATCAAAATATGTATTTATTTATTTTACGCCCCAAGGGTATTTTTGAGAGGGTTTTTTTTTGACACAACAACGTGTTAATTGTCTGTCAGTGATCTTAACTATTACTAGTTACACAGGTCACCGACTTAATAATCAGTATTTACCTTACAATACAGGAAATCAGAGTAAACCTGGATCAAGACGATCGATTGGGATTTTATTAATATTATTATCCCAGTCCTAGTAACCGATCAAATCAATTTAAAAATTCTTGATTTAACTCACAGTATTTGTTGCCACGCTTCTTATCCCCTGAGCTATTAAGCTGGTTTATTATTATTAAATTGAATTTTATATATTTTAAATTAAGAAAGATAATATATCCACATTATATTTATTATAAACAATAATGGGTAGTTTATAAACGAGTATTATTGGTTAAAAAAATAAAAAAATGGTCGTTTTACCATATGGTGATTGAGTTTGACTAATAAGAAGCTTTCGCGGAATACCAAACCACTTATTTTAAAACAAGCCCCATAAATATGGAATTCAAATCAAATATCGTCGATTTGAGTAATAAACATTATACAAAAAAAATACTAACCCGATTATAAGTAATGTTAATAAAACCAACTATGATTCCAGGAAACGTAAATTAAATAACTTTTAAATAAGTCAAATTTATAAGATGTTTTGTATTATATGAACAATGTAAAATTCAAATTAAATAAAGAAATTGTAATACATATAAATATACAAATAATCTAGTGTAAATTTACACTCTGATTTGTGTAGTTATGACCTATTTTTATTACTATTTTAAGTATGTACCTATGTTGAGTATATGTTTTGGTTGGGTAAGAATAAAAACTATCCAATTACTTATCCAATTTGGTGTTTAGTGATAAATAACAGACATAAATGAGTTTTAGAAAGTCCAAAATGAATTTGTCATAAGTTAGGAGTACCATAAAGTTTACTGACCACACAACTCCAAGTGTAAATATGAAAAATTGCCAGCTGAAGGTCCGCACCAAAACTAACTAACTACAATTATTATTACACCTATATAGTGTTTGATATCACAAAGGAGAGGGTGTAAAATTATAAGCTTTTCGAAATTTAATTTAATGTTTTTTTAATTACAGAAAAATTTAATTAATTATATTAGAGTAAAATTTCAATGCACTGACAACAATTTCATCCCCTGAAAAACACGTCGCCCTGTAAACAAGTAACAATTGTTCTGATTGTTGTAAGGCAGAAAAAATTTGACCATTTTATATAAATTTAAGAATCTTAAGCTTGAGGTACTCAAAATATATAGGGTGACCACTTTTTAATTTGATTAAAAATAACCTAACCTAATCTAACTGTTTTCTTTTATTTCATAATTAACTCCTAAATAATTAAATAAAACATACAACACTAGATAGTTTTTATAAGCGAAACATATGTAAATATTAATATTGTAATTGATTTAAGTATTAATTGTAATTAATCAATGATTACTCCGATGATCCTGGAATCTAAGGTTAAATAATTAAATTAAAGACATTAAGAAATCCTCTTAATTGTTTTTAAATAACCAGTGTAATAATAAGGGTTATTATACTACTGTGTTAATTAGTTTAAATCCCTCTCAATAAAAAAAAATGATTTGATTGGGAATAATATTTCATAAAATCTCGATCGAGCATCTTGACACAAACTCTGATTTCCTGGATTGTGAGGTAAATACTGAGACGATTATTAAGTTGGTAACCTTTGTAAATCCAAAACTGATATTATTTAAAAAATTATAAAGTGTAAATTTCTAATAAATAATCCACTCAACTCAAATAAGGTTTTACCCAAACAAACTGTTTAGGATTATATTTTGTAATTGTTTTGTTAATACTATTTTTATTCTTTCTACAATTTAATAGTATTATTCATGTCAAATTTAAATAAAACATTGTCATGTTAGTTATAGGTAAAAAGATTTATATACTCTGTAAATTTCCGACGTCTATTTCCAAAGATGTATTGTTCTATCAATCATTGTGAAAACGTATGCATAATAAAGAAATTGTAATATATAACCTGTGTAAAAAGTAATAATTAAGATAATAGAAAGGCAATGAATTAATAAGTTTTTGTGTCTAAAAATCCATAAATTGTAAACACCTTTAATAAATACATCTTATAGAATGTGTGATTACCACAACGAATATAAAATATTTTTAGTATTACTGTTTGTGTTATATCTAGGGTTACAGTAGAATGAAAAAAAGTGTTTTTAGTTTTTTTTAATTTCAAAACATATTGATCTAAATTCAAACTAACACAGTTATTTAAATGGATTTTTTTGTAAATAACGAACGTAAACAGGATTCGGTAAATGTGTCGATTTGTTATATGGGAAGTAAGTGGGTGTTGCAATATATATGATGTTTGAAGAGGTTAGACCCTCGACCAGAAATGGGTTTTCCATGTGGAGGAATCAGGTTTGTCCCAAAAATCAAAGAGGTCCAAATTAATTATTCAGTAATTATGGATCGCCTTAGGTTACCACAGCCATATAAGCTGACCCTCAGAATCATATCCTAATTTTAACGCTTGAAAAAATAACATCGATGATTGAGTACTTTGGTAAACCCAGATGCAGTTTAGTCTGAGACGAATACTATAAAAGTTGGCGAACAATAAAGTTGTCAATTAATTATACCAAGCGTTCAAAAGAGAAGTCTGTGAAAGCTGAAAACTTTTTATCGGTCAAAGTTGACACACATATATATATATCTATAGTATTATACAGTTCAGGGGTGTCAAAGTTACGCGTGGTGGTTGGCAGTTTTACTTTAAGTGGTACTACTACCCCTGGCGACTTCAAATTCAGGGGGTGGCTGTTTAGTTGGCTTTGCAAAACTACCCGTGAAAATTACCACATTCGACCAATATTATATTTTACCAGCAATGCTTTATCCAAGACCGACACGCTTGCCAGTTAATGGATAGGTGACCTAAATATTTTGTATCTCGAAAATAAGTAAAATATAATTATTTTACATAAGCGGTATTAGAAGGTCGGACAATTTGATGATAAATATCAAGATGGCGGACCAAACGAGTCAGTGGCAATTACAGTGTTGCCACAGTCAGACCGTAAAGGTGTCGCTCAGACTCATCTGCTTGATCCACCTTCTTGACACATCCAGTTGTCTGGCATTCTTATCGGCGGTAACGCTTCAACACATTCTCTTATTTAAGATACCTTTAAACATTTCCTTAGTAACAAAGTTATAATTTTTATTTATGCAAGAAACATTTATTCATATTTTTCCATTCTGCAAACATTATACATTTATTTAATGTAACTGTTCATTGAAAAGTATTAATATAAATTCATAATTTTTCAACGGAGTGATATTTCTTTCTTGATAGAACATAATTTATTATGAGAAAATAAAAAATTAAACTTTAAATGACAAAAAAAATATTGCTTTGACTCCTTTCAGCATAAGGCATAAGGATATATTATTGAGAAGATAAGATATTCTTAAATGTATGAAAAATCACACAATACTGTGAGAGACAAAATATTATTTAGGAAGAAGCCAAGAAATCCAAAAAAAATAATTTATTCTCAAAAAAATATATTAATAAACTATCGCAAAAAAGACAAATAATTTGCATTACTTAATTCGTAACTGGTAGTGGTGGTTTTCTAAGATTCATCGTAAGATTTGATTACTAATTACTTATTTAACTTTAAGTAAAATAAATATGTTTATAATATAGCCAGATAGTTACTTTTTATATATTTTCTTCCATTTTCATACTTTCATACGCAAACTTAATAATTGCTAAACAGCGTAATAGTTCTGGTCATAGGTTCGAATCCCGCTTCAGTAGAGAATGGTATAGTCGATCGGTCATTACTTTATAACGACTGGAAGATCGGGAATAATATTAATAACATCCCGATTGATAGTCTTGATCCATATTTACTCTAAAAAAATTACCTCTTGTAAAGAGTCTTTCTCTTAATTTATGTAAAAAATATATAATAACAAAATGTGATTAACAAAATATTAAAATTATGACAATTATACTCATTCTCATTAGTCAAAAAAAAAAATTATATATATATATATATTTATATATATATATATATATATATATATATATATATATATATACATGTAAAAATGTACATATTAATCTTTTTTTTTAATTAAAATTTTAATTGTATTAGGGCTTCTTTTGATAAATTAGCGATGTAATTTAGTTGTCTGAAATGATTGTTAGTATGTATGTTTGTGTTGAGTGGCGAGAATTTGCCCTTTGTCCAGCGGCTCTCTGTCTGTGACGCGTTTGTTAGCCGCTTTTCTTTTTATTTTCCATTTCGTTGTTTTCTTTCCCCTTTAAAGCTGTTTACGTGGAAGAGAAGAGTAGTCGTGTAAAATAGAACCAAAGTCCCTCAATGCACTGCCCTCACTGTGGGTGGCAAATAGGACCAAAGAAAATTTACTAAAAACACCTCACCTCGCCACACTAAATAGATCAAAGCAAATTAATCATCCATAAATAAAGATCACACATTTATCCGTGAAAAAAATATTCAAAGACTGGTATAAGTATTACTATTATGACTAGAATAGTTTCAATATTCAGAGTATGTGTAAGACAATCCGGTCAGACTACAAATTAAAGGATGCACCCTCAATACATCTTCAACCCTCGTTATCTCACCCCCAATCTTATGGGAATATATCTGCAATAAGTAAAGAAAGAAAACAAAGACTGCTATAGTTCTATCATTTAAGGTTTATAAATAACTAAAGCATGTTTCGTTATTATTTGAGCCAATAATTAAATCGGTTACACAAATAGGAGAAAAATCATATATACACATAAATAATCATATTATATACCTTTATTAATATCGTGTAATGTAATATTTACATATTTTATTCAAATAAAAAAAAAATTTGTTCCAATTTGGTTTGTGCATATGCTTGTTATTATTTTATAAGTCGCTAAAATTTTCCGTTTCTAAAAAATAAATATATCGAAAAACTAATCAATAATCATAATTTATATATATTTATTTCACTATTCTTAGACTAGTGACAAATTTACATATTATGTATATGACTTGTATTTGACTGCTTGTTATTTTGAAAGTAATGGTTAGTTTCTTTTCAATTTCATCAAAATGTCCATTTGCAAAAAAATTGACTTGAATAACCGGTTCAAAAATAACCCCAAATTGTCATGTCAAATGGAAGAAGGATTTTGATAATTAATATTTTAAAAAACTTACATGTTTGAATTTTTAAGTATAAGTAATTTATAAGTATGTTTAATGAAATTTTATCTATAGAAGCGCCAAGCAATATTACGTCGTACATTCGAATATGCCCGGTAATATATTCTAAACCCTATACTTATACATAGTCCCTAAAATCCGACATGTTCGATAATCTGACACTCGAGAGAAATAAGATTTTTCAAAAACGCACGCAATGATCATGGAAATTGTTTACATAGTGACATATTATTAGTCCTTGAATATATACAGCAACTTTTAATGTCTAACTTTGCTATATTAAGTGAAATACAGTATAATTTTATTTTAGAGATCGACAAGTGACAGTAAAGCATATGAGCGGAAAAGCAGCGCCCCAAGCGGCTGACACACGAAACCTTTGGGCTACATCTCATCTGTGCTTACTATGGTTTTGACGTCTTTTAAAGTCTTATTGCAATCTCCATCTACATCTTTTATTTAACTTCTTAATTTAAATTAATTAAATATAAGGAATGGTACATTAAATATTACACAACCACACTTTCATTAATGGTCCAAGTCGGCTAGTTAAATTTTTCAATTTTAAATTATAATTTAAAAAAAATTGAGAATCTTACGTTTTATCTTATTATGTGAGTGACCGCCTCATTTGAATTTGTATTATTATCGGCATACGTCATAGAATTAATGAAACAACAATAGTACGTAAACAAGAACATTACCTCAAACGGCACACACGATCAGCAACCTGAGACATTATGACAACATAGTGTTTACAATTTGTTGTTGTTGATGCACATACGGTCAGCGACCTTAGGCGTTATGACAACATTATGTTGTCACAATTGTTGTTGTTATTCATTTGAAATTGATCTTGAAAATGAAAATAATTTTGTTTTAGTTATTCTATGATGACATCATATATACACTCATTATAATAACCGGAGATTCACAAACTGTTTTTTTTCTATACGAAAAAATCTTAGGCCTATTTAGTATTTTTTTTATTGGTCGTATTGGAATTACATATTCGCCTTTAATTTATATGAAGTTCAACCAAAGACGGGTTGTATATAAGCTCATTGGGTATGTAACTTTCATATTGCATGTTTATACATATATAGTGTGACAAAGTTTGAAAAAAATAATTTTATTTTGATTTTATGGTTTAAATCATGGGTTGATATGATATAGAAGAATCGAGTCCTTGTATGATATTTTTGCAGGTGTAGGTAAAATGTAGTTTGTTACAATAGCCGATGGTCGGGAAATGGTGATTTTGGGATGAGTGCGCACGAGTTGTTTCAAGAAGGAAGGGAATTTAATTTGAGAGAGGCTCGAGCTTCTAAAAGGCCGTCCTGGGTCAGGGATATTAGGATTCAGGTGGTTCGTATTTGTTTAGTTAACGTTTTAAGGCAGTCAGCCAAGTCCTGGATAAAAGACCCAACAACGAACACTAACCACTACACTGCAATACCAAAAAAAAGGTTTCCGAAAAGAACATTAATCGACTGAAAAATTTTCATAGAAATTCGTTACATAAGAACCCAGAAAAATACATTATTACAACGTGTAAATGTATAAAAATAAAATAAAAGTCCTTAGGAAAAATACCACTATATTTCATATTCTCTATTCAATGAACCAACTCCTGATTTTTTGTATTTCGGGCATGTTTTTGCCTCAAAGCAGAGATGTACCAAGATCAAACGAATATCAACCATATTGTTTTATTCTCATTTTTTGTTCATATACTTATATGAGATGTACAGGAAAGAGGTATAACACTATAATATTTGTTTGATATTGGCACATCTCAGAGCTTCAGAAATCGAACCTTATGCATGTTTGTAAATAAATAAAATAAATATGATAGAACACCGAACTCATAAAATGTGTATTACGCAATTGTGCTTTTGATCGTTTATATTTTTATTTAAATATTTCTATGGTTGTGTATAAATAAATATCATTATTTATTTATGATATTACACTTACGCTTCTAATGGAATTGTAAGTAGTATAATAATTTTAAAAAGCCAAACAACATAACAATAAGAATATTATAAGGAAATATTATAAAAATTAAAGTTCTTAGTTAATTATGAATAGTTAAAAAGCATCATCGATATATTGTGTGCTTTGAAGTAAGACCTTAACTTCTATACATATAAGATAAAATATTTTCGTAGAACTTTCCATTTATTTTCATAAATAATTAATAAAACTAATAATACGGGGATTAATTCTGAAAAATCAAATATTCAATGTGAGTTTTTTCTTTTTTAATTGAATGATATCAATATTATAAAGAGACTTTCTCACAAGTGTTGTTTTGAAACTGGATATTAAGGTCAAGTTTAGTCACTCGATGTTTTCGAAGCTCTTAAATATTCCATGTAATTGGATACTTGGTCTCTTATAACTACTTATGTTCAATACGTAGTTGATTTTTAAATCATCAAAGCTGTTTGTACTCGATTGATTGATTAGTGCTCATATTATCAATATTATATCATTATCTGTGAATTAGCTAAGTGTGTCATCAAATACTAGACGATGTCTCAAATAGACTAATTAATTAACGAGTTCACAGAAGTAAGGCTTGAATAAATAGTGAAATGATGTGATTTCTTTGCCCCACGAAATATATTAGATAATAATAAGTATAAAGTGGTCGAAGTTAGCTCGTAGTGCAAACACATTTAGGTAGATTGCTTTTCTGATATCTTCCACGTGAATCCAAGCGGGACTTTAATTATTAATCGAATCGATAGACCTTTTCAAATTAATTTTGTTGCTCTGAAACCAGAGGTCAGAAGTTCGCCGACTGTTCTGTTTGTTTTGTTTTCGTGTCAATTCCTTCGGGAATCTGTTTATTTGCATATGTTGTAATATTAAGCCGGTAATGGATATTTTCGAGTATAATTAACTTTTAAAATATCAATCATCTCACTTAAATCTATTCGAGAACATATTAAATCATTTAATATATACGACACCGGTTATTATTTGAGTTGATTTATAAGTTACACGAGGTCACCTATTAACTATTAACATTATAATCCAGAAAATCAGAGTAAACCTAACTAATATCATTCCCTATATTTCATGTTGCAAATTTTTTGTTATCAATGAAAGCAGAATTCGAACCTATGACCTCAATATTTGTAACCTATGATATAAGGATATTTACATAAATATAAAAATTACTGGTCAACGAACTGTACAAATTCACCTGAACAGTGTTGCCATACGATACTAACATTATATACTAAACGAGTGAGTATTTATTGAGTGAGAGTTGATTATGCATACAACTCAACTCAAACAATCATAATAAATAATTTAGCCTGTTTTTTGTGGTCTTTTTGATATTACATGAAAGTCTCTAAAGTATTTGAAGTTCAATTAAATACACGTGTTATAAACAAAACAAAACAGCTTTATTTTTTTGCTACTTAATACTTTGAATCCAGTATAATACAATAAAAAAGTCACATTAAAATGGTCTTTTGAACGTTTTTTTGTTTTGTGTACCCCAAATAGATTATTATTAAACGCATAACTGGGAGGTTTTCTAATAGAGTTAGGCAAAAAATATTATTTAATTCTCGTTTACTTAAAATTTATTATTAATCTTTAACAACTTTATTTTATGTTCACAAAAGCACACGGGGAATATAATTAATAAATAGTTCAACAACTAGGTTTGTTGATATGAAAACTCATCGTTTCGGCTTATATTAATATACAAGCGATCGCATTTAAATAATTATATTTAACATTTGTAAATGTCCATGTGTATGGTTTCTACATTTAGAATACAAAAACACGAATAAGTCAAGTGAAGGACCAAAATCGACCCTTTCAACCGTTACAGAAATAAACCGACTCCATTAGAATGTTGATTTTACTACCATTTTATATACAGAACGCATAGTTATAAAGTTTCATTTATTAAATAGACGATAAAAAAAAACAAATATATCCCCAAAAAATACTATTTTCATACTCAATATTTAATATTATGTAAACCAGACTTTAAAAAAATGTTCCTAGTAATTAATCAAATAATATATTGTCAATTTTTATGTTATTATACACAAGATGGACTTTTAATCAGTACCTTCAAACAGTTATAATCTTTTAAAAGTAATGTAATGAAGTAAAAAAAACATTCTGTATATGAATCAATCCAAATAATAAATAATTTCGATGAATAAAAGGCCAGTGCTGTCAATGGAATACTTCAAATTTTAGTTAAAAATACAAAATGGACTTTTTTAACTAGTGAGAATATTTTTAGGGTGGGTAAATATATAATAAATAAATAATTTATTACTTAATTAAGAAACTAACTTTAGCAGCTGCTATATTTATTTGATCTAATAATGATAAAAGGCTGTCTTTAAAAATTAATCCAAATTAAAAATGGCTATACACGAAATCCAAATTGTGCAATTATTTAATTGTTTTTGATTAATATAAAATAATTGTAATATTGTTGCGATACATTACCTTCCCTTAAAATATTCTGATTGATTAAAAATCCACCCCCTATAAACAAATTGAGATTATTTTATTACTGCCTTAAATTATTAAAATAAAAATTTTGTGGTATTGTTTTAAAAATATTATTGAATATCAAAGGAGTGGGGAATTAAGAAGATTTTTTTTTTACTTATCAAATTACCTACATTCACTTGAAATATTCTGATTCACCCTCTATAAACGACCTGATATTTTTTTGATTACTGGCTTAAATATTAATTTTCTCAGTAAAATTATAAAATTAGAGAGTTTTTTTTATAGTATTTTGTTTTTGTTATATCTAATTTCTATCTTCTTCTATAAAAATATCGATACTTAATTTAGTCGAATGTATATTAAAAAGTATTAATAACTATTTAACACAATATTTACTAAAAAAACTTATATTGACTATAATTTAATAAAATAATAATTTTAATGTCAACTTGGTACGTTTTCAAATGTATAATTTAAATATTACAATTTATTTTAAGTGTGTAACGTATTTAAATATTTGAGACGTTTGGTTTAGTTGGAAGAACGAATGCTCTCAGTTGCAGTGACAGACTTTGAATGCGATTGCAGTTGCTTTTGAATGAGGTGACCATCGTTTCTTATATATTTTTTTTATATTTATTTTGATTGAAAATTATAAAATGCTTCCAGCTTGTGTAATGTGTGCACATTTGTGCTCTATTGGGCTTATTAACCCACCCCTCATCGATTGTTTGTATTTTTCGATAGCAATGGTTTATTTTATTGATTGGTGATTAATTAGAGGTAAGTGTGCAAGTGCAGTGATTAGTGTAGGTAACATTAAATCCAGATAGTAGAGATGGAAGTGGTGTCGCCTGATGGTGGTAGAGTCAAGGGTGCATAAGTAATGCCTGCCAAATTGGCGGGAGATTGATCTAAGCCTTGCTATACCACCATACAACCCCCTTCAGCCACCCCATACTACTATTATCCCCGTCCGCGAGCCACTTATCGTTTATTTAAGGACTTTCTACTTACTCACTCACTCACTCACCATCGCTCATTTTATTCCCATATGTAAACTGAGCATCCCAAGCTCACCTATGGAGACTATTAATTATTTGTGAGATATCATATTATTAAGTAGATTATACTGTTTAATTTAGGGGTTAAAACTCAAAATAGGGCTTTCATACATTAAAAAAATATACATTTATATATATATTATTATTACAATTTCTTTATTAACATAAGTTTTTACA